>CM075242.1:5000-280000 GCA_037678475.1 x Bolboschoenoplectus mariqueter | reverse complement strand
AATAACACAGTTATAATGTTTCCATTTGAAAACAAGTAAGAAATACGGACTTAGTAACATGACACAATGTAGATCTAGGATGCATTGAAGAAATGGACGTTTCCAGTGTTGACACAAATGGAGAGGAGGAGAAGTAAGAGAAAAGACATTTCACTGGAGTCTCTCTTGAAAATTAATTAAGTTAAAACCAGACGTCACCTAAAACGACCTTACGGATGCGTGCCACGTAATCCTTGTACGGGTACGCGCGCACGTTCCATCTCTCCATTCCTCTTTTTTTTTTCCTATTTTATAAATTAAAAACAAATAGTCTCATGCATTTTGCACATGTGAGGTTTCGCATCTCTCCAGTTGTCAAACTGGCGATAATTAATCAATCAGAATTTCTGATGTGCCAGAATGAATGCGTTTCGTGATTCTGTACTTCAGCTTTTATCCTTCTATCAGCATCACTCGTACTTTAATGCGTTTATATTTGATAAAAGTTTTATTGAATTTTAGATTATTAAAAATAATGGGTTTGAGTGAATGGATGGGTTAGTGAGATTAGTGGTTGTTTCAATTATTTGGAATAATAAGTAAACTAATTTTTGATTGAAATAGTAGAATTTCAAAATTAGCTCAATATTTCAATGATTTCAAATAGTTATATATCTATTCAAACACAGAATAACAATGTGAAATAATTATTAATCTGAATTAGCATTATTTTTATCGCAACCAAACATACTGTTGTATTTATAAAGTATTTAATTGTTTTATTCTTTTATATCAAAGTATTTAATTTGAACTTTTTTACCATTGTTTAAAAATAAATAATAGTGAATATTTTACATATTAGATATAAACTACTTATAAATATAAATATAGACAATTTATTTATCACATATAAATAATTTCAGTGCATATAAACAACGCATAACATACGATAAAAAATAATATTTCGATAATACTTGTTGTTTACGTTAAGAAATCATTTTAAAATAAAAAACCATAGTATGAACAATCATATTATATTTGTGTACACCATTAATCCTATTATGTTCTAATTAAGTTTGCATATAAACCAATACTTAGCAGAACTACGTGACATTACACACCAGTCATTGACTGAAAGTATAATTTTAAAATCAAGTAGCATGTAAAGAATTATACTCGTATCATATATACTTCCGATACAAATTTAATGCACGACAACCTATAACATGTAGTATAGCACCAGGCACATCTCCAGTTTGAACAAACTGGAGAGGAATTGGTAGATGTTGTAAGGTAAACACGTGCCAGTCCGGAGCAGTTGTAGAGACAGACATATCCACGTGGGCTGTCGTTCGGTGCAATCAATCGCTACTATTTATATTCCGGTTCTTCTGTGACCCGATCATATGCAGTCATCCGTGCGATTTGTGTAAAAAGTCCCTATCCGTGTATGACACGTTGACACTTCAGTGGAGGAACCGAACGGTCACGAGTATCTTATAATATGATGCTACTTTTAACCAGACAATGTTACTTCATTGATGAGTTCAGTGACTTGTGTGATACAAGCATAAACAGAGTATTGAAACAGTGATTATCATCATGGAAATTAAATAGAAAAAATAAATTCGGAGCCGAAGACATGGATCTGTCTTCCTTGCAAAAATTATGGAAACTGATATTATATATAATATCTGTCTGTTTGATTGAGAATTGCAATAAAAGGCTTTCTGCCTCAATTCAATTAATTTTCGCCTTCTATGAAAAGCCCAATTTCAGATCAATCAAATCCAATACATTAACATGGAGGCCCATGTGACCTATATATTTCTTTCAGATCTAATGTGACAAAAATGTGGGCTCTCTTACCTGATGGTACATAGAAGACAGATCAGAAATTAGTATCAGTGCTTGCTTACTGACAAATGTATACTTAATTTTCTCTGAAATAGACTAAGTACTACAAATTAATTAATTAATTAATTAAAAAAACTCAATTATTTATGCTGCTGAGTGCTGAGAACAGGAGTCAAGGACAGCAAACGCAAAACAATATTCTAGAACAATATAACTGAGAATTCTAAAATTCAAGTTGGAACAAGTAAGATATATATTAATTAATTTGATAGAAGGACTAATAATTTGACCATGGTCTCCAGCAGATCAGACTGAGGGATTTTATTTAATTAAAGTATTGTTGAATGGATTCAATCCTTGTTTTGTTTGACCAGCGTGGAGTACAACTTTACCCAACTCTTTTCATTAATTAATTATTTCTGATTAAGAAGCCATTATCTTGCATTTGAAATTTTCAGTGAGATTAAGAAGATCAATAAATAAACTAAAAAGAAATTTCAGTAACAAAACTTGAAAATCAATAAATGAACTATGTTTCATTAATTAGCATATAGATACAAACAGTTCAATTAATTCATGTGCTAGATGAAGTTCCATTATTTAAATTTATCTACAAATGTAATTTTTTTATGCATCAAATTTAATAATACAACAGAAATTAATACTGGAGACCGACCTTAGCTAAAATATTTCCCAGAAAGTGACGACGACCAGTCAACGATGTGTACAAAATTTGTTTCAATGCGTATACAGTTCTATTTCTCTTTTAGAGGGCTCTGAATTATTAAAAAGGAGCTTATATACAGATATAATTATTGATATTATTATTAATACGAGTTTTATGATACATGTTAAATGAATTATTATTATGTATACTATTAATTTTATTATATAAACTCATTTTTATAGAGCATTATTATTATCATTATTATTAGTGATATTTAAATTGAATAATAAAAGTACTGTACAACATAAAATCATTAACATATATAATAACTCATTTAACGTATATAATAAAATCTGTATCAATAATGATATTTCTATAATATTTTTCTATTAATATGATATTAATTATTAAGCATACCATGTAATTAATTAAAGTGGTCAATTATGATACTAATTAAATGGGGATGGTGAAAGACGAGAGGTACTTAATTTCAATAATTTGAATCATTAATGATAACGACTCTAAAGTTTTGCGTCACGCAATGTATAATATCTGCAAAACAATATATGTAACATCACACTGTTAAGATTGTAGAATATTATATGATTAATTAATTAATTAGTAAAGCGTAAATAGATGATTAGTCAATGACTAATATAAACAAAGATGCTGGCCTGGGTCCAGATGCACAAATATTCCAGAATTATTGTAGAAAAAAAATAAACTCACATCAAAGAGGATAATTAGTAAAAACATAGTCTAATTAATTAATTAATTACTATTTGAGATTGATAATTAATTAATATGTATGAGATAACAAAATGTTTCATAATTAAATTAACAATTTAAACTTTCAAAAGTAGCTAGTAGCTAGGTCCCATCACAACCATGATTAACCAATGAATTAACACTTGATTAACAAATTAAGGAGAGATTCTCTACAAATAAATCTTTGTCTCTTCTAGATAGTTGAGTTATTGACAAGACATTCATATTATTCACAACTATTAATGTACACTCATATATTAATTGTTAATGCATTAATTTTATCTATTACATAATACACACTTACTTATTTCAGTATGAAATAATAGCTAATAGATGTCATATGTTTTGAATTTATGAACAACAACTTTCTTAATCTTTCATATTTAATTATTATATATCCGGACTCTATTAAATGCATTCTTAATTATTCCATAGAGTTATTGTATAATACATACTTTATTTTTTTTTGAACTTTAATACTCACAATTTGGACTGTCCTAAATCCTAAATTACAAATTTAATTATTACATAATGCACACTTGATAATCACATAATACACATTTAATTAGTATATATGGACATATCTATTTATTACTTGATTATACAAAATTTGATTAAAAAAAAATTACGAATAAATAAATAGTGGTCTAGGACTTCATGAGGGACAAGTATAATTGTACTATAATTAATACATTCAAAATAATATGAGGATTGCTTAATTAATTAATTAGCAACCGTACAAGAGTCACATCATGTGGGACCTGTGAAAAAGGACTGTACCATTTTCTTTTTTAAGGAAATATGCGATGATAAAAGAGATTCAGTAATGCGACTGATTAAGTATTTTAAAAGGTGGAAACAAAATTGTCACTGCCAGTTGCAAAACTTAATTAATTAAGCAGTTGATAATTAGTGATTAATTAAAAATGAGTGCTAATTAATTCAAAAAGAAATGAAGTGTTACCAGCTAGTCCTCTTGTCTGCAACTTCCTAATGATATGGCTGGTACCACATGGCATGGATATGCATGTATAATTTCATGCCTAATTGCAAAATCAGTTAATATTAATTAATTGTTAACAGTTATATATATATCTTAATTCTCTCATTTATTCAACAATATTGACCCAGCATCGGCGACACATCCCAGAAGCAACCCCCCAAAACACAGAAGAAACCCTCAGTTTCAGGTTTAACAAATTAAATAATTAATTAAGTGCATCTCAAACTCAAACTATATATATATATATATACACACACACTTTACTAATTGACACACTTCCTCTGATTAATTGAACTAATTAAAGAGTACCCAGCACCGAAACTAACTAATGGTCAAAACTTAACAGTTAACATCATCACAGTACGTGGGGCAATAATTAATTTACTGAATCGCTATATTGGTACTTATATGGAAAATAAAATGATATATATAGGGCGCCATAATAAACTTATTATTAATTACTCGAATATATTTATGCATATATATATATATATATATGAGGACCAATAATGCCATGAGGCCTTCATTCAGAAAATTAAATAATGCCATGAGGCCATGATATGGGTGATCTTGTTAAACAGATAAGCTCTAATCAATCTTTTTGGAAGGTCATAAGCTAGCTCTATATACACATAATTATTATGTACGTGTTGTCATCCAGTATATGTACAGTAGATATGTGGCTATATGTACAAATATACGCTATAGAAAAATTATAAATACTCTTCAAACAAATGTATTTGCATGTAAAAGCATATCACATCTATATATCTAAAAAATAAGTCATTTTCAAAAAAATTTCAAAAAAATAGTTAGAAAACTCTTAAAATAGATAATTCGCGATTCTATAAGATTTGATATGAATAATTTATTGAGCAACTCGGATATATCGTTTGGAGCCGATTCGACGAGCTTTTGAGTTAAGTTCACCAAAGAGTTTGGTGAACTTAAACTCACACTAGTTTTACTCTATATATATATAACATAATTGGAACTTATATGTGAGGAATTACTTGATCACAATGGTTATTTTGATAATCTTGACAATAATTTTTTAAATGAATTTAAAAATAGAAAAAAGTTATAGACACGTATATATTCTTAAACTTATATATTAATTATGTTTTAAATTTCATATAATTTGAACATCATTTGATATTTCATCAAAGATCAAAATTAAATATGAATTCTTTAACTTTTTAGTATTCACTACACTCTCTTAAACCTTTTGAGTTGGTTCAAATAAATTATCCTGTATCTTAATCAATGATTTAAGGTAGCATTAACTAGACTTGGTACGTAACTGCAAAATTTTCATGCTCCTTGGCTAAATCATCATCAATAATGATTTAGATACTTATAGTATATATTTAACTTTTATGTATATCCAATGCTTATATTATATTTTTTTTTCAAATAGCATTTATAATAAAAAATATTTTCACTTATTTAGATAGAATAGATATCAAATTTAATTTGTCACTCATCATAATTCATAAAGCCACTAAAACTCCCATCATAAAAAAAAATTAAAATTGCTTCATAAAAAGATAAAATATTTTTCAAATCAATTCAAATTAGATATATGCTTTATCTAAATAAGTGAAAACTCATTTATAATCTTTTTTTTTATTCAAATAATATTTTAACATTACGTATCATAAGAATAATGTAAGATATCATAAAAATTAGACATATGTCAGAAACCACGGAAGTACAACATCTTCAATAAACGAAGCAAAATTGGTCTGACTGAACCAAATGAAAAATTTAACGATCTATTGAGAGAAAAAAATAGTTTTTCGACTTATTTGTTTTCTGTAATATAGTTGGACTCAAAGGTAAAAGGTAAGATTTTTACAATTTTACTTCAATAAATGACAAAGTAGTAGTATACTCTGGCACCCACCATACAGACTTACAGTGTGAAGGAATAGGATCCTGATGTTCGCTGGAGAGAATTTTCCATGACTTCTTTTCAAATCCATTCGTAAATTTCATTATTAGTTAGAATAAACTCATACAATTAATTAATCTATATTCGACTTCGACAAAGCCAAAGCAATAGCAGTAATTAAGCTAACCCTAATCTCTCTCTCTCTCTCTCTCTCTCTCTCTCTCTCTCTCTGTCTGTCTTACACACACACACACACACACAGGGAAACACAGATTCGATGTTTTCCATTCCACCTTTCTTCGTCTCCAACTTAGATACACATGCCTGACCAAATCCCACAAATTAACCACGCACTATCCTCCCCATAAGACCTTTCTTGATACAACTTCCAATCCTCACAGCTTCATAGTTTAATTAATGGATCAATCTTCCTATTGGATGACTCCAAAGAGAAAGGTCAGCGAACGGCCGTCGACTATCCTAAACCCGCACCAGTCGACCACATCCTCTTATTATGAGTCATGGGAGGAGAGAGCGTTCGCACAAGACTACTCTTGCATATGGCCTCCTCGCTCATACTCATGCACCTTTTGCCGGCGTGAGTTTCGGTCTGCTCAAGCATTAGGGGGCCACATGAATGTGCACCGTCGAGATCGGGCCCGGCTCAGATCAGCCTCCAGCCCTACAGATCAAGAAGCCTCACAAAATAATGATGCACCTGCAGTGCCGCCAGTTGCATCTTATTTGTATAGCATTAACCCTAACCCTAAGATCGATCCTAAAATTAGACCTAATTCCTTAAATGATGCTCTATCGCCTCATAGCTCTTCTTCCCAATCCTCAATTCTGGTAAGAAGCAACTGGAGTGAGAATTTTATTATTTCATCTGTGAATCAGGGTCTCCACAAGGAAAATTCCCGATCGAACTCCTCAGTTCAATTGATCAGAGATCTTATGCCCACCAAAAAGCTTCTTAATCTGGATGAACTTGTTAGAGCAAGAGAGGATGAACCCAATTCAAAGAAAAGACAGCTTCCGGACGAGACTGATGATGTCGAAGATATCATAATAAGCAAGAGGCGAAAAGTTGATCTGATCGGATCTCCTTTTGTCATAAATCCTCCTTCGTACAATCAACAAGGATTGGAAATTGGGACGTTACTTGCACTTTGCCCTGGTCCTGATGAAGAATTGGATTTAGAGCTGCGACTCGGTGCTGTGCCCAAAATCAAGCAGATCATGTAAGGCTTTAAATATGTTTGTTAAAATAATTCCTGCTTCCTCCTTGTTATCGATAATTCTTTCAATCCTGGTCTTATATTTTTCTCTTATGTCAAGATGCTTTTAAAGTTGGATTAATTGTTGGGTGGAGAAATCTTGACGATGTTTCTTGTAGGGGTCCTCTATGTACTTGTGAGACAATTGTGATCGTCTTATATAAATACATTAAGCTTTTACTGTAAGAGAGGTAACTATATATTTATATGGTGCCTGCATATATATATATATATGCCATCTTGTACTTTTTTTTTTGTTGAAAAGCTTCGAAGAAGAAAAGCATGTTGTTATTGTTCAAATTCATATATATTTTGCTCCCTATTTTGATTTAGGGTGGTGTTATCTAATTAGATCTGCAATCACAAAAGCTTTGTGAAGTTAGTTATTTACTTATTTTGGAGCAAGTCATGATCATCATATTCGTGAAGGAAACAAAACATTTAATGGTTTAGCTTAAAAAAGGATGTATTGTTTCCATGCTATTAGTTTTCCTTTCTTTTACCCAGATCTTTCATACATACTGTATGATGAGCAGAACGAAACCAATATAGATGTATGAACTAATTAACAAAGATTATCTACTGTCAAACATACAACTATTTAATTCTTCCTCAGAGATGAGCAGAACCATGATCTTCTGCATGTATAAGCAAAAAATGCAAATGATCTAAATTAAGAAGTCCTTTTTTTGTTCTTTATATATATCAAGCTTCCATTGACTTGCATATGAGTGATTGTGTGTAATTTACTATATTTTATGGTTTCTCCATGCTAGCTTTTCCGTGATAGTTATACCGTTGTACTAGAAGCCATACAAGTTAGCTAGCCATGGCCAAAAGCTAACAAATTTTCCATTTGTTTTGGCTCAGCAAAGATTTCCATCAATCCAAAATATTTCTCCTCTTTCTCGACTGTCTTTTTTTTTCTGGAAGTAGAGTTCATGATTTACAAATATGAATATTTGAATTGCTATATGTTGCTTTTCCACCAAGAGTTCAAAGCAAGCCGTTGTCTTTTCTTTTTCATTTTTTTGTAATTATCAGCTGGATTAGAATAAGATACATAGAGAAGCTTGGTATCATAAGATTCTGTACGTCGAGGTTACTGCTAACTATATATACTTGGTAGTTTCTCAGAAGTAGCGTCTTCTACTTTACTTGGATATGATATGTGTATTCAAGCAAATATTGTAACCCGGCAGAAACGTAAATAATTGATTTTTTAGCAACATGAAATTAGCACAAAGTATAAAAAAAGTATGTCAACTAAGATAAACATCAACTTCACCGATCGATCTTTCGCATGTGATAGACAACTAGCTAGTCCACTAGTCGAACCGGCCGGAGAGAGAAAGAAAGATAGAGAGAGGTGCATGAAGATAACTTGGAATGCATGGAGATCATGAGTTCTCCTATAATAATTTGTACGACAAAACAACAAACAAATATCCACTGACACATATATTCCAGCATTAGAACTCTACATATGCATGTGAATCTGTTGAATATGTATATTATGCTGTAAAGAAATGCTCTTGCAATGCAACATAAAATGTACACAAGTATCAAGATTATGAAGAGCTATATATATATAATTTCACTTGAATTTATTCCTCTTTGCGTTCATATATATATATATATATATATATATATATATATATATATATATATATATATATATATATATATATATATATATATATATATATATATATATATATATATAATTAAATTGCATATATATGTTTGCATGCATGTCTGTCTGTCTTAAATAATTAATTATACACATAAATTCACCGGTTAGCTGTACTTTTCAAGAATCTAAAAAAGAAAGTAGAGAAGTCCCAACTACTCCTTGGCAACATTCGAATAAAGTATATGAGAACCAATCTCAATATTAATTAATTATGAGAAAAGAGGAATAAATTCAAGCGCATCATCCGCTGCTTTTGTTCCTTCTGCTGCTGACTGCACAGTTTTGAATGCCCTCATATTGGTTCTCTTCTCTAGTTTTTAATCTTAATTTCTGATCAAATTAATAGCATGCATCCATGCACCTGTGGTTACTGGTGTCACAGCTTGCTGTCAAATTAAGCATGCATCGACCTTCTATGATTTGTACTGCCTTTTGGTTTGGTGGTTAACTTAATTTCTCAATTTGCATGCCCAACGCATATAGAAAACAGTGGATACATGTGTTATATACAGTAGGCTTAAGCCTACACATATATTGTAGGCTTATAGCTAGCTAGTTTTTTTCTAACCAAATCTAGCACACCTACATCCTATATAATTTTGATAATATTTTATATTTACTTTTCATTATTCATTAAATTGGCACAAAAGATAATTATAAAAACAGTGGGAGATACTACCAGCTAGCTAGCTTAGAAGAATTAATGGAAGAGTATATAGCTCGCTTCCAACATCTAAAATGTAGCTCGCTACCTTAATTAGCAACTCAAACCATCTTCTCTATCTTTATATACACCAGTCAACTAAGTTCTAACTCGAGTCAAAAGTCTTTAACTGAATTTGACTGATTCTTTTACCAATGTTGACCCATAACATAGACAAATAAAAAGATTTAGAACTTCAAACTTAATTTCATGTCCTTGTGACTTTCATAAGTTAGCTAGCTGTGTAAATTTGATGTGTAATTGCAATTGGTTATTATGTCATAAAGATTCTAATTGTTGATATATTTTATTTGTGCAATGCATTTCACTCATATGTAAATAACTAAATATACACTTATTTTTACTCATCAAAATCATAATCACTGAATTTATGTGCTTATTAGACTTTCCTTTTTGTGCGTTTACATTTGTAGTTAGACTATTTTACTCAAGAAAATCATATTGTTTTGTCTAAACTTTTTAACTTCAATTAAATAATTCTCGATTTTCAAGTATCATATGAGCATGCTTAGTTTAAAATTTAATACAAGCACAGGGAACGATAATATATATTAATCATGCAACATTTTAATTTTTCTTCATACCTATTAATTTTGAAAAGGAAGCAACAATGTATCAGACAAAGTTTTAGATGGAAAGTGGATGGTTGATTACATCTCTATTTCTATATTTTGTTGCTGTTGTGACCATGGTAGGGACTGTTTTAAATATTAAATCACCTCTGTCCAAAGTCCAAACACATCTGTTAATTAATTTGAGCTGCGCATTGGACTTCCGTTTCATGACACATCTTTATTTTGATCTGAATTGCTCATAGTATGATCATCACATATTTATATGAACTTCATTATTAATTTCATTTATGAGTATATTGAAGACAACATGCACATTGATCTGCAATACAACCGTAATTCACCGTTACATCTTTGACTTCACAATGAGAGCATTATATATGCCTAGAAACTAGACCCATAACCATAAATTCTTCAGCTTAAATGCCAAAAAACAGTTACTACTTTGAACAAGTAGTGCAAAAGTATATATAGCATGAAGTACACCTTACATCTTTCTCAACAAGGCGCAATCAGATGTCAACTTTGAATTAAAGGCTGTGAAAAGAAAATAATTTATTCAACCCTAGCTAGCTGGGGACCAGTACTAAGGAACTTCAGAACATACCAACAGTTTGTTTCTATAATAGGTTGAGAGAAAGTGAGAAATTAATTTGTTGAAATAGAAAGGATATATAGGGACGTGGTTCCAGTCCTATACTTTGGTTTATTGGTGTAAGGTCCTTGTCAAAATGAATGAATTGGTGCATTAATTCATTCATTGCTTCTCTCCATAGATGAATATTTTCTGCTTTAAAATTAAGTACTGTACTGTACTGTGGAACAATTTAGTAGAGGCACTAGCACTGGCACTGTCTTGTCTTTTGTTGGTACATTTGCTCTGAGACAAGTTTTCACAGGGAGAAAGAGCAAGAGGAGAGAGAGAAGCACATGGAGAGAGTACACTGGGGTATATCAATAGGAAATTAATTATATGAAATATCATAATCTATCTTATAAAATAAGTAAGAGAATGTAGATTTGGATTGAGACATGGGAAAATGTGAAGAGGGAATATGGAATCAAACTGTACTGAGTGAATGTTTTTTTATTTCTTAATTTAATTTTTAGTTAGTTTAACTTTGAAGAAATATTTTATTTTGATTAGTTGTTTAATTAACTAACATCTTAAAAAATGTACAACGCACAAAGAGTATAGAGAAGTATATATAGCATTCTATATCTTCGCATCCTCCATATATATATGTATATATGTCGCCTTTCTTCCCTCTCATACGCACATACGCGTGTAGGATAGAATATAAGATCGATATATATACAGGAAAATTAAACCAAGGTTGAACCATTAATTGAGCACATATTGGACAAAGTTTTATCTTTCGGTTTATATGTAGTGCGCATCTATATATATAAACTTGAAGGATTTCATTCTGACTTAGCTTCCTTGGAAAAACCAAACCTTTGAAAATTGAAGAAGAAACAAACCAAAACAAAACAAGCTTAAAAGGAGTATCTATGTCGGGTCTATTTGGAATGATCAGGTCATCGATCAGAAAGAAGTTTACTATCTTAAACTAATTAATTTACTCTCCAGCTAGCTTTTTTTTTGCAATAAGGGTTTTCGTTAGCCCGACATTTATTTCTTTTCAAATATCATTTATAAAATTTGAATATACGTCTACTCATAGAGAGACGAAATCTATTACCATTATATTAGACCTGTGATTATACTCTCTAGCTAGCTTAATTAAAAGGACCATCATGCATGGTTTTTAGTTACACAAATTAATTCATGAAGCGTCTATATTAGCTCCAAAAACAAAAAGGCCCACACTTTGAAATATTTGTCCAGAGTTAAATATCTATTTGGGTCTTTCTTTATTTTGCAAGATCACTCCCATGATCTAATCTGTAACAGAAACCAAACTGAAGAAATCGTTAAGTTATTTTATTAATACTATATTTTACTTCATAACTGGAGTAAAGTTTATTTGTATAAGATAGTGTGTGATACAAATTTAGGATAGGATATAAGTCTTAGAAAATTATGTTTAAAATTAAAATTCAATATTATTATAGGCATGATACATATTATTCAGTATTCACGTATCATGTACATAAAATATAATGAGATTTCATCCATGTTTCTCCATACATCATGTGTTAGAGATTTCAATGATATGAAATTAACAGCACCATCAAATAATTAATACTCGAATTGAATAAAATTTGATTATTAGACTATCAATATGTGTAATATAATATATCTATATATAAAGTTTTTTTAGTTATTATCTTTCTTTTTGAAAATTATAGTCAAAATTATCGCTATAACGTGTGAAGGGCCCTTTTACTTGCGTGACAAGGCCTCTTTTTTTATTCTACTTTGTAAGAATGGGCTGACCCAATTCTTTTAAGATATGAAAGCCATTTTATAGTTAGATGTTCTGTATTTTTTTTCCATTTAGATACTAGCTGAAGGGCTTTATGTCAAGTTAATGGAAATAGATGATATAATTGTGCGGATTAGATTATATAATTGTAATTCTATAACTTCGATCTCTCCTAATTAAGAATAGAGGAGATGTTAAATATTGCAGAGTTGAGACTTCTTGTTAATTATTAGGCTTTTAATTAGCAGACTATGGAGTAACATGCATCAATTTGCATGATGTTACGTTGATGTCATATATATATATGTGTGTGTATATATATATATATATAGAATAAAGCTAGTATGTTTTTAGAAGCACTGGATTGCTTGGTATTTTTAACTCAAAATCTGTCGAATCGGTTTCAAATGATAAATTTAAATTGCTCCATAAATTTTTTATATTAAAATATTATAAGATACTATTTTTTCTATATTTAGAGTTTTTTAACTATTCATTTCATATTTTTTAAAATGACTTACTTTTAGAAGCAAAAATTCATTATTTTATTATTATTATTATTATAATCATCTTAAAAAATTTAGAAAAAATAGTTAGAAAATCCTAATAATAGTTAGAAATTTTGGTATCCTGTAAGATTTTAATATGAAGAATTTATTGAACAACTTAGATTTTTTTTATTTGATGTTAATTTAATGAATTTTTTAATTAGTAGTACTAAAAAGGCTCTGTATTTCTAAGAACACGTTAGCTTTATTATATATAAACTTTCAAGAATGTGTAGCAAGCAAGCTAGCGATCGATTGTCCCAAAGTGCAAAGATCTAATTAATATGAGAATTTGCAACACGTGAGTAAGTGAGAAGCACTTTTTGGAGTGGAGGAACTAATGTGCACCCGCTTTTGATTGAGAGTAAGGCCATAATCCATAAGGATTAATTAAGTGATCTGCATGCGCTGTGAGATTAGGAGATGATATGGACGACTCTCCAATATATAATCCCACCTAAACAATTTTAAAAAAAAACCCCGGTGCCGGGACCAACCAACCACCTACTACTCTATACATGCTCCAGAGAATGAGATAACCAACCCAAATTGCGTATAATTATAATTAATCGAGACATTTTGGCTTTTGCTTTGCCAGATAATTGTCTCAAGCGCCTAGCTAATTATAATCATCAAGTGGGACCCACTGGTCAGCAACTAATTACATCTCCTCTCTTTCAAACATGGACGCGTAATTAAGTAATTATTTCATTCATTCATTCATGTCATAGACCATGCACAATATATTGTATTTCATCAGATGCCTGGAATAGGTCCTCTTTGAAGACGTCGCAGCTTTTTTGGTCATCAAACAATTCAACTATATATTTAGAAACCATGCACATACCTTAATTTGCTGCATACAATTGCACGCCTGATATCTGGCATCCATCTCTTCTGTTCCCACACAAAAAAAAAAAAGAAAAAGATCTCTTCTGTTCCCACATCTCAACACATCAGCATCTCCTCCACCAAATGAAGCTACTTCTTGGAGTTGTGTCGTCCTGATTCATCTTGCAACCGCTGCCGATCATGCGGTCGCTGATCTACCGAATGACATCTCAAAAAAGCTTCTTGATTTTGAGACGTCATGCACCTTCGGTTTATAGTCCTCCTGCGCCTTCCACAAGTAGCTTTGATAATACGAGGCTCGTTTCGATTTCTACTAGGAGGGGAGGCCGAGCATACGTGCCCGTGGTTAGATCTGCATCGACACCGATGCTTCAAGGCGGAGCAATGATCGCTTTGTCACTAGCAATCGGAGTTGGATTTCTCTTGGTGTTCTGAAATATAATCAAACATGTACACTTAATTTAAATTGAGTACATACTTTTTTTGTTTGTTGCTAATATTATGTGTAGTTCGTTAATTATAATGTGATAAATTAAAGATTCACTTTACCAGACATGTATACTGGTTATGACTACTAATGAAATTGGCATGTACTATTTGAATATTTTATAAACCAGATGTTGACAAAAAGTTCCATTTAACAAATAATATATTTTAGATTAAAATTTAATAAATTATAAAATAATAATTAAAAAATAATTGAAGCATGTGCCATGTTCACGTCCCACTTTTCTTATGCCAAATAAAAATTGAGGAAGGTATTAAATTTGAGTCTCACTCAGTTACTGCAAACATTGCTCAAGTCTAGATATAAGTACTCTCCATCTGTATATACTCATTCCAACCTTCATGTTATTTTAATTAAGTATTAGTTTTTTTATTTAAAAAGTTATGCAAAAAATTATAAATTATATAAAAGAAATATAATTTAGTATGCAGTTAATTTTTCTTTATGAGCTAAAGCCTTCAAAGGTAAATTCATCAAATACAGGCGCATCAGACAACAAACTTGAACTTCACGAACCAATTTATGTTCCATTCTTTGTTAAGTTTAATTCATTTTACCACAATATCAAGAGATATTGAAAATTATTTATTTTTTGTAATTTTTCAATAAATTCCGGCCTCGTGGTTTTTTCAAAATGAAATTCAAAATAGAAAATAAATACCATTAGTTCAAGTCCGTCATTAAAATTGATCAAACTTATTTAAAAATTAAACTAAAGGACCTCGTTGATGAAATTAAACTCTTATTAATTTTACTCTTATGAACTGCTGGTTACATAAAATCTACTTGTTTATTTTCTGGGTATCTATATATACCCTTTGACCTCGTTGCTGAAGCTATGCCATAACAAGGCTGCTTATTTTTGTTCTAATTTGTAAGTTTGGGCTGGACCCATTTTTTTAGATGGAGCCCAATTTTTATTACACGTTCTATATTTAAATAACAAAGACAATTTATGACCCGCTACACTAAAACCCACTGGGCCCAATCAATCAGCGGCCTTTTTCGTATATATCAGAAAAGATAAGATCTCTTTCTCCGAAATAATCGTCTCAGCAACAGCAACCGTGTAATATCACAAAGTGGGACCCACAAGGTCACCAACCAATTGAAAAACTCTTTCATTTCAAGGTCTTCTTTGGAGTCGCAGCGCGCGCATGTGGTCAAACATTATTTGTTACTTCTTTTGTCCGGTTTGTTAATTATAATATGATAAAAGATGCACCTTTCAAACAATATAATTATGTCCTGGTTATGAGAACTAATGAAATATGTATATATACATTTGTTTTCTCTTTGAAGGCCCGTAGGCATATTTCATATATTTCTGAGTTAATATTGATGATTGTTTTCCAGTTTCATGATCTATAACCCAGACATGGACAATTTTTTTTCATTTAATAATAATATATTTTAGATTTAAAGTTTTATAGATTACAAAATGAGATTTAAGATATAATTGAAGCATGCATAATGTCCAATAAGCGGATCAAATATCATCCGTTCAATAAGATTTCAGTGAGGCACGTAGAACAGTTTGAATTTTGAAAATTAAAATTTGAATGCAAAATAGCAGAAAATTTGTACTGAGATTGGGCCAGACCAAATTTATTGAAATTAAGCCCATTTTTTGTAAATGAAGTAAATAAAGTAACAACTCACGAGGCGGCCTTTTTTTATTCTAATTTATAAGATTGGGCCAGACCAAATTTGTTGAAATTAAGCCCATTTTTTGTTGCACGTTCCATAATTGGATAATTAGTTGAATTGCTTTTTGGTAGAATCAATTCAGACCAATTCCCTATCAGTTCCTCTGAGAATAAATTTTGTTCCAAGTCACAGAAACACTGGCCCACAAGCTTTAAAGCAATTGATATTAATTAATAAAAATTTTGAGGTGCTGCGTCCCCATGGTTCAACAACTATTTAACTATACCTCTTTCAATTTCAAACTTGGAGGCATATATATATATATATATATATATATATATATATATATATACACACACACACACACACACATACCATGCCAGCACAAATATTATTAATTTTGTCAGGCCCTCTTTGGTGTCGCCGCGTCATTGGTCAAACTTTCCTAATTTGACCAAATCCGATCTTTCTTTTTTGAATAAACTCAGCCTATATATAGAGACCACATTACACCTGCTGCATACATCAATCACCTACATCTCTTCTTTCTTCTACGTCTTAACACGTTCGCCTAGCTCTCCTTCCCAAAACCAAGAAGCAGCTCTACATTTTGATTAATTGCATAAATGAAGCTGCTCTTTGGAATTGTGTCAATCATAGTCCTAATTCATCTGGCAACCGCTGCCGATAACGTGGTCGTTTCACCGAATCACGTCTCGGAAAAACTTCTTGATTTTGAGACATCGCCTCAGGTTTATCCTCCTCCTCCTCCTGCAGATAGTTTTGATAATACGAGGCTCGTTTTGATTTCTACTAGGAGGGGAGGCCGAGCATATGTGCCTGTGGTTAGATCTGCATCGACACCGATGCTTCAAGGCGGAGCAATGATCGCTTTGTCACTAGCAATCGGAGTTGGATTTCTCTCGGTGTTCTAATAGAGCATTCGTTTGAGTGTGTAGAATACAATTCTTTTATTTATTACCATTTTGCGCGTACTGTTTGTTAATTTAATTTGATGTAATAAAAGTCGTACTTTCTCAAACATATATATGTCTACTGATTATGACAATTAATGTCAATGAAGTTGGTACGATTTGAATTTTTCATACAAATCTCTAGCTGAGTAATTGATGTCTGGTTTCAAGATACAACTATAACCCAGATGTTTGGCGAAAAGTTCATTTTAATGATAATATATATTTTTTTATTTTTTTAATTAGATATTAATTTTATATCTAATAAGTTGTACAAAAATTATAAGTTTTTAGAAGAATATAAAAAGTAAATTATAATGTAGTTACATTTTTTATATTGACGGTCACATGTTACATGGCATAGTGGTTTTGTTATGTCAAAATAATATGAGTTAATCGATAGATAAAAAGTTTATGAAATAATAACAAATTATAAATACAACTAAAGTAGTAGTGAAATTTAGTACCCATAATTAGTTTTAATATGGTTGATATTTCATTTCCAACATCATAGAATATCATTATTGTATGACAATTTAATAATTTTGTTATTTTAAATTTCTTTTACTATATTTTTAAATAGGACAAAAATTATTGCTATTGAACAGTTCGTAATTTATCAGATCAATATAATATGTACAAAAAGTAAAATATGTATAGATAATATATTAAGGGGCTCGGGTAAGCTGTTCAATAAATTTCAATATAAAATTAATATATTGAACAGTTCGGATTTATCATTTGAAATTTAAAATTTGAGAATATAAACACAAAACGGCCACTTTTTTTTTACTTTGGAAAGTATGCTGTTCTATTTATAATTTTTGTGTTTTGCTTGATCCTTTCACGGTTATATATAATATGTGTGTTGGTTTGATTGAGATTTGAGGTGTGTTGTTATGTATTGCAACGGCTAGGATCAACTGCCTCTTGCTACAGTTGAAGGATGGAATGCTGGGCCCGAATTGAAATCAAACGCATGTGGTGCCAAGTTTCCCACCCAAGATAAAAGATCATCCACGTGTATTCATCCTATAGGTCCAACCAACACCATCAAATCCGATGCAATGTGCTCCTAACAAAACTGACCACTTATTCGTTTAGCACTCTAAATTTTTTCCAAGATTGCGAATGCCTGTGTTCTGTTCGACGCTACTCCCCTGAGAC
Organism: x Bolboschoenoplectus mariqueter; assembly: GCA_037678475.1. Taxonomy (NCBI): domain Eukaryota; kingdom Viridiplantae; phylum Streptophyta; class Magnoliopsida; order Poales; family Cyperaceae; genus x Bolboschoenoplectus; species x Bolboschoenoplectus mariqueter. Next base: position 261,468 of record CM075242.1, on the reverse strand, counting down.
ACCATTGGGGCTTCACCACATTCTCTTATGGCTCCAGCTCTCACCTCCAACTCATTCGTGCGAAACCCCGGTCTGCGCCTCAAACCAGAACTCAAAATCCATAAATTCTCAACCGTTACATATGCACGTCAAAACTTATTTGGATTGAGCAAAACCAAGGACAGCCCCGAGGAGGACGAGTCGGCACAACAACCCGCAGATAATTGGAACAAGTTCAAGTCACTTTTTGTCGATATAGAACTTCCCAATGCAAACTCACTGATACCGGTAGTGAGTTCACCATCAACATCTCTGCTCACAAGTAGGAGAAAGAAGGACCCGCAGACAGTGTTCGTTGCCGGAGCCACCGGTCAGGCTGGGATTCGTATTGCTCAGACATTGCTTAGGCAGGGTTTCACGGTTCGAGCCGGGGTGCCTGACCTTCCCTCTGCCCAGGAGCTTGCTCGCATTGCTGCGACATATAAGGTGAGGCTAATATGTCATGCTCTATTAAAGTTCTGGTGCTTCGGCCTTAGAAGATCTCAAAACCCTCTTTATGTGTGCAAATTTAAATGTTCTTGCACTTGTAATTTTGTATGTAAAGGCATGGTTATATGAATTATAGCTCCAATGGAAGCTAAATTTAGTTAAAAAAGGTTTATAATTTTTACTTAGAATTGCTTTGCTTTAATATTTGGCAGGCAGTTAAGGTCAAATAGGATTCTAGTTAATTTTGTGTACTGGTATCAGGTTCATAACATCTTTGTTGTGGGTAATTTTCAGGTTTAGAGCATCTTCACTATCCAGTTCTCGTTCAAATTTCGTTCTTGCTTCGGGGTTGGGCTGTGTTGGGTTTGGCTTTTTTTTTTTATCTTGTTTTGGAATTCTGTCATTTCACGGTTTAGCCACTGGAAACCAATAGTAGATTTGCCAGGATAATACCGAAGTTCACTTCTAAATTATCAAAATTGTTTCTGGACTGTGTACATTGAACAAATCACTTACAACAACATCCGTTCTGCATCTGACACTTACAGGTGATCTCACCCGCAGAGGCAAAGAGGCTAAATGCTGTCGAATCAGCATACTCTGAGCCTGAGGCTATTGCCAAGGCAATTGGGCCTGCCACCAAAGTTGTGGTAACTATTGGACCCGCTGAGAAGGGCGCTACCACTGAGGTCACCACTGATGAGGCACTTCAAGTGGTCCGTGCTGCTGAGCTCGCCGCGGCCACCCACATTGTGGTTGTATATGACGCATCCTCCAGTGTAACCAATGGATCCACCTACAATGTGATCGACGGTATCACATCATTCTTCGACAACATTTCAAGTATGTTTGCACAGTCGCAGCCTCTGACAATCGAGGAGTTTTTAGAAAAATTGGTCGAGTCAGATATCAGATATACTGTTATAAAGACAGCCCTGACAGAGGATTATTCACCACAGAGCAAGCATGGGTTGGTGGTCTCCAGTGAAGGGAACGGGTCTGTCGCAGGATCTGCTGAGCCTAAGGCAAGCTTTTTTTCTGATGCAAGGACATGGAATTAAAGGAATTCTAAATTGTGATGGATCATATGCAAACAAAAAGGGACCATACATTGTAACTCACTAACTGTAGAACTTTCACTGTGACTTAATTGCAGGTTGCAAAGTCACAGATTGCTGCACTTGTGGCTGATGTCTTCTCCAACGCATCCATTGCTGAAAATAAGGTACACTGTTATAGTTCTATTATGAGAAAACTGATTTTTCTATTTAAATTGAGGCCACCTTTCATACATTTTTTTAATTTAGGACTTTGATTAATTCTTTCAGGTGGTAGAAGTTTCCACGAGCCCAACAGCAACCATTAAACCAGTAATTGAAGTTCTCAGGTGGAAACCTTCTTCTTTTTTGTTTTATCTAAAACTGCATAAACTGTGACTATTTAATTTCAATAAATCACAAAAGTACTTTTTTAAAACCATACTGAAGCTTAGATACAAAATGCAGTACAATCCCAGAAGATGGACGAAGAAAAGTGTACCAAGAATCTGTTGCAAAGGCAAAGGCCGAGGAGGCAGCACTAATCGCCTCCCAAAAGGCCCGCGAGGCAGAGAATGCTACACAAAAGCTCCAAGAAGCATCCGAAGCCACCTTTGCACCCGGCTCCACCAAACAAGAACAAACAGAAGTTGGCCCTGATGTTGCTGCTGTTCTAGAAAACGGGTTTAAGGGATTTACTGGCAAGTTCTCTTGGGACAAGCTGAGCTCACAACTTGCAACAGCATCTGCAAAGAAATCAGAAGAACCAGAAGAAGAAGAAAAACCAAAGGCACAAATTACTGGCAAGTTCTCTTGGGACAAGCTGAGCTCACAATTTGCAACAGCATCTGCAAAGAAATCAGAAGAACCAGAAGAAGAAGAAAAACCAAAGGCACAAATTACTGGCAAGTTCTCTTGGGACAAGCTGAGCTCACAATTTGCAACAGCAGTTGCAAAGAAATCAGAAGAACAAGAAGAAGAAAAACCAAAGGCACAAATTGCTACTATAAGAGGTCTGGCGAAGGCCCGGAAACTTCCGCCCCAAAGGGCAGTTATAAAGCAGGCCCCACAGAGACCAAAAACGAAACCAAAACAACCTGAAAAGAAACCAGAGGTGAAGAACGTGTTCGGGATTTTCAAGCAGGAAACAATTTATATCGATGATGATTGAGATAAGAGGAACGCAGGATCATTTCTTTTGTGATTTTTGCAAAAATCTCTTTGCTAGCTTGTCAAAGTTGGGTGTAATTTTCACAAGGCTTGTAATTACAATGAGATACCATAAATTTCACTAAAATGTCTCTCTTTTGCCCTCCTGACTGCTTTGTTAGATTATTATTTTTCTTCTCATATCTTGACTGATTGCAGCGCATTTGTATCAGTACCTGTCCCTACCTACATAGTTAGTGCATTGGTATATTTGGACGGACACAGCAACAGAATCAGCCTGGTATTACACCATTGCTTCATGGCATATTTTATCCCACTAACACGCAATTGTATTTGAACAATAAAGTTCAGACCGAAGCATCAGTATATCGAATCAATAACAGAACAAGGAAAAGGATAGACAACTATATTTGGACTGGTTTTACTCGAAGCAATTTTTTTTTTAAGAAACATGCTTTGTCTGTTTTTGTGATTTTATTAATATAAAAGGAAATTTATAGAAAAATAAAAGAAAAAGAAAAAGAAAAATTACAAAGTCATATATACAAGACTAAACTAAAGTAGCCTGAACCTTCAAACTAAACTAATGTTATTATATATTAGTCACCCAGCTAGCTGTCTCTTTAATGGCTTCATTTGCCACTACTTGAAGCAATTCAGTTTCGCTAAATATGCAATCAGAATTGGCATCATTATGAATCTAAGAACATGATGCATCTAATAAGGTAAAAATGTAAAATAGCTTGAACTTGTAGTCTGTAACTCTCTGTGTTTGCATTTATTTTTTTCTTTCTTTCTTTTTCTTCTGTTCTATCTTAAGGCAAGGCAAGGCTGTTATAAAGGTGTTGGTAGGAAGTTACAATCAACTCTAGTTGCAGGCAAGTTGACTTGTAGAAATAGGCTTCCTGTCTTATGTTTGCTTTGTAGGTTCATCGGCCCAGTAGTTCATGGCCCCAATATGGCCTTCTTTTCAACTATACATTTGGCCCATCAAATGTATGACAGATAATATCGTGAGCAATTCTTTATTCTCCACTTGCTACCTTTTCCTTTTTTTGGTGCGTGATTACAAGTTCATGCAAATACTTGCTAACCTTGTTGTCATTTTTTTTTTTTACTTTTACTTCTATTTATGTCATCACAATTTGTTCCTTGTCCTGTTGTGCTCATCATCATCTTTATGTTCTTGTCATTATTATATATCTATCTTTACAATTTTTAATTGCAATCACATAAATTAATGCCATTTTCTCTCTTAATCTTTTAAGTTTTCTCACCAAATTAAACCAGAATGAAATATGCTACTATAACACACTATAATTTTCCGTTCATGCTCCAACCTAAATATACTTTTTCCTAGCTAGACATCTTCAAAATCAATAATTTTCCGTACAAGTTTCAACCTCCCCTACGAAAAGGATGATAAAAAAGCTTGAGTCAACAAAATAAAGAACACTTTGTCAATGGTGGGTGTTTGGTAGGTTTGGACAAACAGGATAATTAATAATTAGGTTCCTAATTTGGGAGAGCATTGTTGTTCAATGTTCATCAATGATTCAATATGTGAAGCTACACTAGGCCTTGTCTGCATCTATATATCTATCATTGACAAGAGCGGACCTATATTGGAGCAAGTCCTAATAAGTGTCTATCTTTAATTTTCAAAATCAATAATAATTACAATTTTTTTCTTTAAAATTTGATAAATTAAATACAAAATGATAAATATGTCTAGGCTTAAATATTTAACACCAAAAGAAAATTTCTCGTTATTAAATTTATGTCTAATCATTGATCTATTATTTATAATAATAATATGAACATGCACACACATGTATGTAAAACACACAGGAAAATGGAACTTTTTGTACATAAATAGAGAAAATTGGACGAATAAATACATAAATTCAATTGATCTTGATAATTATTCTTTTGGCATGAGCTATATATAATTGTAACATATGTTGTTAAACAAAGATCCATGTGGAAAACACGGGCGTCTGTCTCACCCAGTTTTAATTCCAGGACCACGGCATATGTAATGTATGATGATATGAATCCGTTGCACCTATATATTAATTCATGCATGTCTTTCCAATTAAGGAAATAATAAGATGAGTTTTGTTGTGTTCATGCTCTCTTTTTATTTATCTTTTTCTTTTGAAGCCTGGCCAAATGTTACCAAATACCAACTGAAACAACTTCATATATAATCGCTCTTATTGGCAGCAGCACTCAAGGGTTAAATTCATATTCAAATCCAAACATGGAATTATTTCATACTCTCTCTCTCTCTCTAACAAAAACTTGATAGCGACTGTCAGAGATTGGTATGACTTAGTTTTTTGAATTTGAAAAAGGAAAATAAGACATTAGTATTACAATTTAAAATGTAAAGAATCAGTCAAGGAGATCATCTCTTGCCTTATATCTTCTCTAAAAAAAAAACACTGGCCGAGGCTGCCAAGTTCTCTCTCCTCGCTCTTTTTTGAAAACCTTAGCAACACTCTCTCTCTAAAGCATGCTTCTAAGACAATATTACCGCAAATAACAATCCAAATCCAACAATAATGCAATAATGTAAATCATAAAGAATCCTTGTAGCCCACTCCTACCATCAAGCTAATTTATAATCATGCTCAAATGCTGATATCAATTTATAATAGCGTTTAGTCACAGCAAAACTGACCAGCTTTAAGTCCTCTTCGAATTACAAATCTCATCACCATAAACAACTTTACTTTGTTCAATAAATTACTGCAAATTCAAAAGCTTGTTTTCTGTTTGTATTTGGACTTAATACAAGGAAATAAAAAGCAAGATGATCATCTAAAAATTCATTATAATAACAGTGCATACAGAAAGTAGCATGCAGCACATACCTCATTAAAAGATAGCAACTACATGGTTATAATTTATAAATAAAAGAACATCAAAACTTAGTAAGTTAAAAGTAGCTAGCTCGAACTTGTTGTAGATGTTGTCATTAGATTGGTTCATTTTCATATAATTGTTAGCACTGTTACTTTATACAAATACTTATTACTAGTAGCAACTTTCCATCATTAAAGTTGAAACTACAAACATAATTTAACGACATCATAAAAGCAGATGTACAATGCTGGCATGTTGCATAATTATGAAGCTGAAAGAAGCATGCATGAATTTAGTTGCATATCAAATGATGAAACAAATAACAAAAGAAAAAGGGAAAAAAATAAGACTCTGTACACGCAGATGTTTCACAAAATTAAACTAGCCTAGAAACATTATATTTTATAGAAAAGTTATTCATCAAAACAGAAAAGTAAAGTTTACAACAGCTCCACAATATGCGTGCATGCATAAGTTATAACAGAACTAGAAATTCAGAACAACAGCTCCTAAATGATAAATCCTTCATGCATTATATTTTGTTTCAAGTAACTATACATTATTTTAGAAATAGAAACCATATATATTATAAAATAGTAAAATACACATATGAACTAAGTAATATATGAAATTAAAACAAATCTTAAAAGGAATAATTTGGACTCTGATTAGAGCACGGCTTTCTTACCAATATCACATTATCGCTTACCAGTATGAAAATGAACCTAGGGAATAAAGAGGATTGAATTATTGTCTAATAAACCTAGGGAATACTTATCACAATAAAATCTGAGACATGGACCTATTCCCCTAGATTCATGAGTGGACAATTGAAATATTGTCTAATAAAGAGGATGACAAATCTTCCGAGACACACAAGTAAATAACTAATGGATCACTCATTTATTCAATAGATAAAAAAGTTTGTGGTACTAGCTAGCTTACATTAAATCCCCCTATATTCACTAAATACAAGCAATCCAAATAAAAAGATATACAGATGCATTCATATGTAGGCAAAGGGAAATTATCAAATCACATATTAGTAGACTAATGCCTCCTGCATACACAGGCAATGTTCTTCATCGGATGATGATTAATTAAGTTGAATTGCATAAAGAGTGAAAATAATACTAATACAAATACCAATACAGACAGCAGAAGCTAGCTAGAAAGAAAATTCAATTTCTACAATAACTAATAATTCACAGATGAAACATCCATACGATTACAAACATGTTCTTGCTAACCAAAGGTCACTACCAAAACCAATAGATTAACCTGCACATGAGCATCTATTAAAACAAAAATCTAAAAAGCAAAGGAAAAGACATACTAGTCAATTCTCAAAATGATGGAGGCGGCCGTGAGGTCGCTGCGGGGGAAGCCCAAGACCCGAGAACCTCATGTGGTATTTGTCCATTCGGCATCATATTAGGCGGGAGACCATAGAATGGCATTGATGCATGATCTGATGCCATGCCTGGCGGCGGGCCCCCACCACCACTTCCCGGGCTATGGGGCTGCATTGGCACTCCTCCCTCACCAGCTGGCTGTGATGGTGGCATCTGAACATGCTCTTCTTCTGGCAATGGCAATCTATCATATGTAGCATTGGAGAAGGAAGCTGCTATAATCATGACTGGACCGGATGCAACCAGTTCACCAATTACACTTCCTCCAACAACTTGACCTTGACCACCTGCTAGATAAATCATTAACCCACTTGCACCAGGTGGAGACGGTGCAGGTAGGAATGCACCCGATAAGGAGAGGATCTCAAACCGTCCATGCAGGGTCGCAACAGTACCTGGTGGGGCAGAGGGTTGACGGATGGTGACATTGGTCACCACACCACTGCCACTTAAAACCGAAACACCACGCTGGCGCTTCCTTGCAAATGTAGAGATTGCCTCCATTATGTCAGCCCCACTGGCAATCTCCATTACATGCGACCGCAATACATTTGGGCTGTCCCGAGTTATGATGACTGGTGGTTTAGGTTTGTTTTTGGATCCAGCCGGGCGGCCACGAGGCTTGCGGCCTGTGGATGCAGATCCAGATCCAGGTTCAGAAGATACAGCAGCACCAGGGGAATTATCGCCCGGTTCATCATTATTGCTTCCACTGCTATTTGGTGTTGTTGGATTTGGGTATGGGTTTGCAGAGCTTGGATCGAGCGGGTTATGAAATTGGAGATGATTGTTGTTTGGATTATGGTCAGGGTGAGGGTTGTGGAGATGGAGGGAGGCGGAGGCGACGACCGGATCGGCGCCAGTCATGGCAGCCGACCCAGCCCACCACCGGTTCGCCAGATTTGGATAGACTAACAAAGACACAGAAGGTCGATGAGAGGAAAAAGGAAATTACCAAACGGAGGAGACTGCTACCAGTGAATTAATTTCTCAGGTGATGAGATACAAGGGCACATAACTATTAACTCCTCTCTGGTTCCAGCACAAGGTTAGCATCAGGGAAGCAAGAGATATCTTCCTTTTTTACCTTTATTTGGTCATAGGAGGCAATTGTCAAAGTGAGGTTGGGAAGATAAGCTATCAATTAGTAAAGAAATAATGGAAAGGCATAGAAGAAAAATAAATTACTTAACTAGAGGGTCGTCGTCAACACAAAGCCCGTCTCTTTCACATCCACCGAACCACCCCAAATTCAGACTGACCCTCTCTCTCTCTCTGTCTCTCTCTCTATGTCTGTCAGTAGGAACCTATCCCAGATGCATGAACCGGTCCACCAACGCCATTTATATCTTCTTCTCGTGTCACTTTCACGCCCCTCCCACGCTCCTGCCGAGTAAGATAGATAGTAAATGAGATCAGCTCAGCTTGGTTTGGACTACGGACTTGAGACCTCTAGTTCTTCTAGGCCAGGGTCTACTAAATTTACTCCCTCGACATGTCTTAATCCCGACAACGGACGACAGTTCCTGACTGTGCAGCGGGGCCCGCTGAGCAGTGCACTTGTGGTCTAAGGAACTGTGTTTACACGGTTTGATATGTATAATTTGGTTTGTTCGAAATGCGAAATGTGGAGGGTAACGTGCGCATGGGGAAGTGGGGTCGGAGTGGGAACACGTCACCGTCTCTAGTCCCGAAACTCTGTGCTTTCGGCCCGTCTATTCCCATGTACCTACTCCAGGTGTTCGTACGGTTCACGCTCCAATCCCTGTGATGGAATCCCAGAGCCCAGATGATTCATGCTCTGGACGTTGCTAAGAAAGCATCGCGAGTTTTATGTTTTGATTTGAGGCCTGGGAAGACCGGATTAGTGATAAAATAATGTTATCTCTTAGCCTAGAGCTTAGCGCATAACACACACTTTATAGCTGTTTTACACCAATCAAGGTGCATTTAAATAGTAAAGAAATAGGAGAAAAAGGGTTAATGCACATGAAAGAGCACTAGTGCACCTTCCGTTGTGTAGTGGAAGCGGTCACTTTTATTACATGCAAATTCCTGTGCCATGTAAGCATGTGCCACCCTTCCATCGATCCTGCCGGACCCCACATCCACAATCCGCTCTCTCTCTTGCAGCCTCAAATCTCGATTGCAAATTTGTGTCCGCTTTCCTTTACTTTGACTAGACCCGTTCCTTGGTGCAATCTGCACTGTACTGGTGTTCTAGCGGCTATTCCTCCCAGTAATACTGGCATCGTAAAAGACAGTATGCTTTTGTTGGACAGATTAGAAATGGATTGGATAGTTGCTGATATTTCAGGATTTGAGGAATTTGACTGGAGATATAAGATTAGAGAGAATATATTTTTTATATTTTGATATATATAAATATTTGTATTCAAATACATATGAGTTACTTATATATTTTAGAATAGAAAATGTATTGTTTTATTTGAGAAAGTACAAAAACAGAAATGTAAATGTCAATATAAACAATTTTGTACCCATCTTGAAATTGGGAATAAGTACAAAAGGTTATTGAAAATAGAAAAAAATATATAAGTTTGACTAGATATTACATCAAAGACAAATAAATTTAAAACATTATAAATTTTATATAATTTTGATTATCTTTGATGAGATATTAAATGACATTTAAATTTAAATTGTGTGAAATTTGAAATACAATTAATTTACAAATTCAGAAAAGATATTTATAATTTTATGTATTTTTAAGATTTTAATTCATTTAAAAAAATCATTATCGAGGTTCTTAAATTAATTGTTATCAATATATCCCAATCCTAACATTATAGGCCACAATACATAATGTTTCATTCGTACTTTGAATGATTGAATTATTTTAGTCGTTCTTGTTTATATTTAGAGAAAATATTTACTTTTCCCAAACATCATCCTCTAGATCTATCCCCACGTGTTTTTTATTTCGATTGGCCTATGTAATTTTTTTTTATTTTTGAAAGTTATTGTCTCCAAATTAATTTCGTCATTCAATTATATAAACATCTGAGTAATATATATGACTTATCCTCCGTATGTTTTTATTTCCCGATATTCCCTTTTTCTTTTCTCTCTTCTATCACTGTCACTTTTTCTCCTATATGATTTTGTTTTTCAAGATTTTTTTTCTCTCTCATCTTTCTCTTATTACTTTTTTTTGGCAATTTATCTAAATACCCGAGTCTCATATATAAACACATGAATCTGAAATATAAACATATGACTACAAAATAAAATATAGACACTTGTTTAAAATATATAAATACCTAAGTTAGATATATAAACACATGAGTACATAATACAAATATTTGGATTCATTGTATTTACGTGAGAGCACATAAACGTATTTTTTTTTATAAAAATGAAAAATTAGAATGCATTTTTTTTATCAAAAATGAAAAATTAATTAATTTTTTTTAATTTAGCTTAAAATACTATTAATCACTTTTATGTACATCAAATAAAAAGTCCATTGAACAAATTTTACTTGTTAAATCGGAAGGCCTCAAAAGTATTGTACAGCTCATCGCAGAGCGCACGTGCGCGGCATCATAAAATATTTGGACAAGCTAAAAGTTGTAAAAATAGAACAACATGAAATATCTCATAATTTGATAGGATCCTGCACAGCTCTTCATGCATGATTGAATAATATAATAATATCACAGAGAGGAATTCAAAGAAACAAAATGAGGCGCATGCTGCATGCATAAATGCACAGATGACACGAAGGAACTATTTCAATTCCCAGTAAAAAAAGGTTGAGATGAGGAGTACGGGAGTAATTTGTTGGGTTGGTTAACGGCTCACTACTACATTTTTCTTTTCTTTTTTCTTTCATATATCTTAACATTTATTTATTTTTAATATTTTTTATAAAATTTAAAAATGCGTCTGTCTGTAAAAAAAATCACTACTCCATGTTAATGGTAGAGCATCTCCATTTCTAAAATTTCGTAAGAGTGTTATTTTTATTAATTAGAAATTGTTACTAATGAATGAGTAATTACAAAAATAAAAATATTCTAAATTAATATATAAAAAATGCTAAACTAATAATATGACAATAAATCTAATTTATGCAATTACAAAAATAAAAATGCTCTTAACTTAAAACTCCTTATCTTTGTTTGAGATAGAGATGACTTTATCCTTCAATTATTCTTTCTTAATTTATCTTGCATCTAAACGGAACCATCGAGTAATTAAAATAACATACAATCTTTGAAGTCTGGAAGAATAAAAGTTAAGTGGGTTTAATTTGGTCAGCTAAAACACTTATTAAACGCAACTGACAGCATGAAGCCGCACAAATGGTCTGCACAGGTGTAAGAAACACACAGAGATTCAGAGAAGAGCGACACAAGCACGAGGGATTCGCGTGTCCCTGTTATCCTGTCCGTCTCTCCATCTAGCTCTCCATCTACCTACAACCATCCCCCACCAACTCTATCTTTTTTTATTTTTCTTACAAAAATTAAATCTCATGAGTCATTTGCTGAAGGATTTGATAATAATAAAAAGCTATCAATAACAAATAGCAAAACCACTGGTTTAGCACAATAATGATAGATCTCGTTTCTTTATGGAGAGACGTGGGTTCAAGTTCAGTACAACATATTTGAAAACAATGAGTATTGAAGCTAACAAAAACCCTAATTTAAAAAAAATAACAACTAGCATTAATACTGATAATCATAATATTGATATCATTAATATAGTTATAGTAACGATGATGCTGACGAAAAAACAGAAACAGCCCAGCACTTTGGGCTCGTTGCCTTTAATTTAACGATGAGCTACATACAAATGCTTTGCAAGAAAAGCATCCGGCCCCATATTTGGGATTCATTCCTTTATTAAATTTCAGCCCACTATTAGAACTCAACTCTTATTCAATTTTTTAATTTAAATACAAGCCTCGGGAAAGCAGGCATCAGCCCACTGCTTTTTCCCTTTTTTTTTGTCTTTTTTTTTTTGACAAAAGGTCCCAGATTTAATCATCATGGTCAACTAGGTCCCCATATCACATAAGAACTGTGTACTAACTGTGTACCAGTACGTGAGGAATGTGCTGGTACTAACTGGGACCAGCATCGAGGATGGATTTAGAGCAACATATAAGAAGGGGAAGTACATAAATTAGAAATCAAACCGCCATTAATGACAGATACTGAGTAGTATCAGTATATGTTTGCTCAAAAGTCCCAATTTAAACTCAAATCTCCAGCAGTACTGGTGTACTATAACAGGATTGTGGTTAAGGAATTCAATCAAAGGAAAAATACATCCAGCACACCTCAAAATCAAGAAGAGAGCGGACAGAAAAGCGAGACCCCCTTGAAATCAAGAACCAGTCCATATGTGGTTAATTTATAATATCATGTCAATTTTATGTTGTACAATCATCAGCTGTTATGTAGCTCAGTTTCTAATTACTCAAAACTCGGTTGTTACATACGTCAAGTCTTTGAATTAATTACTCAAAAACTTACCTTGAAGCATAGACGCTCTATGGTTAGATATTATTGAGTTCTATAACAACCCTCGAGAATCAGTAAAACTACATAGCTGGCACTGAAAAGATGAAATAAAACATAAAAAAGCGAGGGAGAATCCATAAAAGTGCGATCCACCATCTCTGTATATCCCATTCCACGTGTCCTTATCTGTGGGCTGTGGCAATCATGCAATAACCTCTTCCTTTCAATTTATTGCAAGTGGCAGGGAATATTTCAATTACAAAATTGAGTTCATGTCCTTCGCTTGACCTCATCAACGATGATGAAATTAAAAAAATAATATTTCGCTTATATGCCTTAAAACTGTAAATTTATGTAGAGATTCATATATAACATCGTGTCTTTTCTTTCAAATTGTTAAAGTTATTATATTTGTTCAGTAAAATATCATGATATGTCAAAAATATTGAGAAAGTCAACAATATTAATAATTAAGAATTTTAAAATTAATATTAATATTTTTGTGACTAATATATTCTTTGTTTGCTTTTTTCGACATCACAAAAGTAATGATTCCCGTCAAAACAGATTCCACTTTTTACTTTTTCATTATCTGATTATCTCGCTTTTTACTTTTTCATTCTCTCTCTCGAAATTATGATCTATTTTTCAATAAAATATAAAAATAGAGACGATATTTTCAATATAATAGCATATTACCGGATCATTTTCAATTGAGTAAGAATACACAAAATATTAAATGTTTATTAAATTTTAACGTCACAAAAATATTGGATACAAATATACACAAATACGTAATTATAAAATGATGATATTGATAATGTTGAAGATGTGCAAAAGCAAATCGGAATTTCTTTTTCGAAGGTGATAATGATGATAAATATGAAACTAAGAATTGTTATGATGATTTGTTGAAGATAATCATAATTCAGTTTACAATGAATTTGGATTCTTTTAGCCGCGGTTTGACATAAAATGTTAATAATAGATTTTTACCTCTTTAGGAAAAAAATATATAGATTCCATTTTCATAAAAAACATCTAAAAAAAAGCGTAGTTACTTCAGGAAAAAGACAAAGGAGCCGAAATCCGTCCAGCTTGGTCTCCGCTGTCATTAGGGAAATCTTTAAGCTGACAAAAAAAATAATAAGTAGAGAACTCTCCAGAAACGAGATGGGTCTAAAATACCCCTATGCTATTATGAAACTACAAGTGTACCCCTGTAAAAGGGCAAAAACCAGTCGAGGCATAAAGTGCAAGGGAGAATCAAAAATATCGGTGCCACCGGTCCACGTGTAAGTCCAGACATCGCTTTCGTGGCATCCCGATCTCTCCTCCTCTTTTCTCCTGCACTCCTCCCACCGCTTTTTACATGGCCTATTCCCTTTAATGACCCCACTAAGTTTATGAGCCGGGTCCAACCGAATTCGTAAAGGACCTGCACTTTTGCCTTTCGCGATTGCGCTGAACAAATAAATATCTTCAGCTGGTCCGTCGTAACCAATCCCTTGCACCTCTACCACAATTCTGAGCTTCAACTACAGAAATGGATATTTCACTGATTGGTGGGTCCAGTAAAAGATCCAGGTGCAAACAGCATAATGCACCGCTTTGAACTTTTTTTTGCCTTTTCCTCCCCAATAAAGAAACAAATATCTCCTCGGCCTTCTTTCTGACCCAAATATCTAAATCTCGCTCACCGCCTCTCAAATCTACCGCCACCGTACTCCGGCGAGAACACTAGAACCACCACCAGTCCTTCACCATCTCGAATTCCTAAACGCCGATTCTTCAACCTATCCCGCCAAACCAAACGGGAATTAAGGAACAAAAATTAAAGAAATTTCATGGGAGAAGAAGCTGACTTTGATGGAGAATTTGCCTTGATAATGGCAAATCAGTCGGAGGAAGACGACGACCAAGCGGGCCAGGTTAGTGATTGGTTGACTGGTCTACCAACAGCTTCTGAGCTGCCCCCACTGAATAGGTCTCTGGTCCCACCAGAGCTCGCATCAGCGTTTCAAATCCCACCCGAACCTGGCCGCTCAGCGATGGATGTGAACCGGGCCTCCCACCATACCTTCTCCTCTCTCCGGCGGAACTCTCATCCAGCTTCAAATACAAATTTCAAACCCTTTTCTCCCTTCAATCCATCCAGCCAAAACCACGCGGCCGCTGCCATGGCGGATGATGCCGACTCTACGGGGGGCCCGGACGACCCAGACCAGGATCAGTCAGCACGGACCCTGAAACGGCCCCGGCTGGTATGGACCCCACAACTGCACAAGCGGTTCGTGGATGTGGTTTCTCATATTGGGTTGAAAAATGCGGTTCCGAAGACTATTATGCAATTGATGAATGTCGAAGGGCTGACGCGCGAAAACGTTGCAAGCCACTTGCAAAAGTACAGGCTTTATGTCAAACGGATGTCAGGCCTGTCCAATGATGGACCCGTTTCCCCGAGCGACCACAGTTTGTTCGCCTCAACCCCGGTTCCACAGAGCTTCACCAGAGATGCACCTCAGTCTCAGATGCCAGTACCCATGCAGTATCCTGCTGTACCGGGCATGTACCCGGTACCGGTTTTCGGTATGGGGCAGCATCATCATGTAAACGGCCACGCTCATCATGGCATGGGGATGGGCATGGGCATGGGCATGGGGATGATGCCTATCACCGGTGGGAGTCACGGGTCGGGTGCATATGGTAACGGATTTGGACCCGGTGCTTCATACCCCCATCATGTCAACCATGGTGATAAATAACATAATTTTGTTTTTCTTTCTTTTTTTTAAAAATTCATATAGTTCAAGGTATGGTTTCTGAGGTGAGGATGTGTGATAGTCATTAAAAAGACAATAATGACTCTTGTTGTGATCTCTATTCTCAATAAGTGTACTGATTTAAATTTAATTGAAAATTTCCACGATAGAGACTTCCTTTTAAGATGAATGCGTGGAACTGCCGTTGCGACACATTATTTGGTAAAAGACTTGAAAGAGTTTTATCACATGTGTTTGTGAGGTTTTGTTAGTCCATGATGGGATTCGGCCTCTCTTTCTCGGAAGCCGTTGCGCTTCTTCTTACGACGCTAAAAAGTGGTGCGCCTGGTAGGTGATTTCAGTTGGGCACTTGGGCTCCGTTTCAAAAGGACAGGCTGCTATTCTAAGAAAGTCTAACTTCTAACTTCTAACGGTATGTTTGGTTGGAGTGGCACAATGATTAATTTGAATCATTTGAAATGTAAAATAAAATTAATAGATATATTGTTGAGGAGCATTCAACATGAGCAATAACGATTCTTTTGATAAATGATAAAACTTACATTGAACCGCATTATTTTTTATGTGTATTGTGTGTGTGTGATTTACATTTGAGAAGTCATGTTTTAAAATTAGAAGTTATTTTATGATTATTAACATTATTAAGTTAATTCATTGTCAATGAATATTCACCCACTCAAGTTTAGAACTCTATTGATATATGAATTTCGCAATTTCAAAAGGATAAAATAATGGAGACTGTTAAATTTTATTTTAATTATTTGCAACCGTTATAAATTTAGGCAGTTTGTAAGATAATGTTGATTGCTATTAAACTTAAATAAGAACAATAAATGGTCCAATTATGACCTAAAACATGGTGCTTTGAAGCCCTTAGGAAGTTAAGATCATCCTCTTTATATACCCAAGTTATCTTTTTGAATTCATCCAAAAAGAAACTTTTATTGAAAAAATAATGTATTTTGACATAAAATATTTTTATAGAATAATTTCATCATTGAAAATAAATAAATATATTTTAAAAAACTTAAACTATATATAATTAAAAAAAACACAATTAACAATGTAAGAATCCTTGCAGTCTCTTTCAATCGAGATCAATAAAAAAAAAGGGAAGAAATTGATAGTCAATATCAGACATGACTTAGCACGACTAAAATGTCTTAAAATCCGACCACTTTTATAACTATAGATTTATGTTTTCGAGTGAATAAGAAAATAATTAAAAACAATTAAGCTATAAGAGAGTAGAAAATACTATATTATTGAGAGAAATAAAATAAAATAATATTATTGTAGAAAACAATTAAAAACAATTAAACATATGCAATTTCTTTATTATTGTCTGTTCCCAGTACGAACATTCTGCAATGCGGCGATCTACCGACATTCGGGACCCACGAACACCTACTGAGAGAGTGAGTACTTTTCTCTCCTCCTGGCGATCGCACTGTCAGAACTCCCGCTCATTGGTTGCTTCAGTAACTAGCCGCAGAAATTTGTGATTTGTAACCAGAGCCGCCATCTCCGAGTCTCCGTGGCTGCTTCTCTGCTGGAGCAAAACCTAAGTGTAACTAGAGCTCGATCCACCGCGAAAAAGGAGGAGACACAGACACTACACTAGTCGCTCTTAGCTCTCCCTCAATTGGCGACCGCGGCGAGAGCCTCGCTTAGAATAGCGGGGCTCTTAATGAGCGGCGCTACGCATCTCGTGCCTTCCCTGCGGCGACCTCTCACGCCTCCTCATCTCTTCCTCCCACCTCTTGCCCCCGACACTCCTAAAGAACCCACTTTTTCCCACAAGGACCCTTTCTTTCTGCCCCAAGTTCAAATACAGACCTCTTTGATCCGCGCGGATCCACTCGGCACCATCTTTAGCCCACCAGAATTGCAAACTAATCCCTTCTTCATTAAAGTCCCGCTTGCTGAAACCTCAACTGATGCTGTCGAATCAGTGCAAACACTCTCAGGTGAGACCCAACTAGATCAGAAAGGTTCCGACTCTGATTCAGTAGATAAGGCATTGGATCAAGAGTTACAGACTGAAATGTGGCCTCAATATTCATTGTTTGAATCTGTTGAACTTGGGGAAATTGATGAACCAGAGACTGTCTCTACGGCTAGTAGGCATTGTCCATCCGTCTATAACCAGCTCATGAAACATTTCTCTAGAATTGGTAACATTGGTGAGGTATTGCGGTTGTTTTCTGAGATGCGATGTTCCAATTGTGATATAAATGTGCTTTGCTACAACACAGTTATCAATGCCCTTGTGATGTCAGGCCGTGCAAAAGACGCCCAAGACCTGTTTGATGAAATGCTCATGTCAGGAGTTGCACCCAATGTCTCTTCATTTAACATACTGGTGAAGTTGCATTGTTGGTTTTCAAAGAAATTTGATTTGGCTTATGAGGTCATGGCTAAGATTAAGGAATTTGGGTTCAGACCAGATTCAACAACTTATTCCACAGTCATAACTGGTTTGTGTAAAGCAGGTCGGTTGGAGGAGGCATGGGGTCTTCTTGATTTTATGATAGAAGAGAAATGTACACCAACTGTTTGTACGTATACCCCTATTGTTGAAGGATACTGCTTACAAGGGAAAATTGAAGAGGCCAAAGAACTAATGACCACAATGGAGAGTTTGGGTTGTACACCAAACACCGTGACTTACAACATATTGACAAGGGCGCTATGTAAAGCTGGGAGATTTGATGAGGTAGAGAAGATTTTAGAAGAAAGCCAAACAAAGGGCTGGACACCCAATTCAGTAACATACAATACATACATGAATGGCCTTTGTCAGAAGAGTATGTCTAAGAAAGCTATTGAGAAACTGCAAATCATGATAAATAAAGGCTTGAAACCGACTAATGTTACCATAGGTATCCTTATCAATTGTCTTTGTTGCGAGTCAAATTTTTTGCTAGTTCAAAACTTGTTACAGAAAAACCAGCTCTTGGATTGCAGTGTTGGGGTAGTTGGTTACAACACTCTCATGAGTAGACTGTCTGCAATTGGTAGATGGTGGATGGTACTTAAACTTTTAACGGATATGTTAAAAACGGGTATTGACCCAAATGCAAGGACCTTCAACATTGTGGTTCATAGCCTTTGTCGGGGTGGTAAATTTGACGTCGCTAAAGTTTTGTTTACCTGTAGAGGATTTGTGAGAAACACAGTAACATATAATACTCTCCTTCATTGGTCTTTCGTAGAAGGTAGATCTAATGAGGCTCGGGTTCTGGTGTCTGACATGGCAATAGAAGGAATTGCCCCTGATGGGTTCACATATGGAACAATGGTTGATGGTCTTTGTAGGGAAGGGAAGTTTGCAGAGGCTACTGGTTGCTTTTTAGAGTCTCTTGCAACTGGATTTGCAGGAGACCGAATTTCTATTCTTGTAAATAGGCTGGTTAAGAATAGGAAACTCAAGGAAATTTTGCAACTATTTAAGGGAATGCAAGAGCTAGGAATTTTTGTAGATTCTTTCATGTTTGATTTAACAATTAGATCTTTTTGTAGGCATGGATTTTGTGTTAGCACAGATATGTTTATGCTATGTATTGTACTGGACCAGATGCTCGAGAAAATATACAAGGTTGACAAATGAAAACAAGATTTTGAATGAAAATAATTGCTTGTTTTCCTGGTGCTGGTCATATGTTTACTAGTGGCCTGAAAAATGTTAAAATACTGAAACTGCTCTTTTCCCTTCTTTTATTTTTTTCCTATCGGTTTGAAAAAGCAGGTCTGTAGTCTCTGTACAATTCGCAATTTATAAAAAAAAATCATTAACTAAATGTGCATTATTATGTAGGTTCTTAGTTTCTTCTTGTGTGCTTTTTATTCTGGTATGATGGCCGTGCCTTTGATAATTAGGCAGTTTGTAAGGTAGTATACTTTTGTGGTTTGTTTTGTATCAGTAGTTTGGTACAACTTCAAGCCTTACAAACTTCGTATGATTTCTCAATTTGAATGAAACTGGTGGATATTCTCCACTTTTATCAAAAAAAAATGTGCATTATTATGTAATAAGACAAAGTGCAGGTATTTTACAAGTGATTCGGGTGATGAGATGTATCATGTATGACTGCTTGAGTTAATTTTGTTCTGTACAAGACATCTAATAGTCCGTCCTGGATTATGCCTCTCACTCTCAGAAAAGGTCCATTGGACTTCGATCGTGAATACTATTAAAAATTCATCAGAATTCGCACTTCAAATATGCTAGAACTCGTAGAAAGTAGTTTGATTTCGCATACATCAATACACATTTTTCTTAAACATTCTTCGGAGCCTAGAGATAAGATTAAGATATCCATGTTAGGCTCCTCTTCATATTATGTATAAAAGCATATTATTGGTTTTGTAATTTGAGGTGCATCAAATATCACTAGACCATATTTGGTGTAGCAATTAGAAATATTAATTAAAAAAAATGCTATTTTAATGCACATAAATTGTCCTCAAAATCGAATAACGAAAATGACTATTCATTATGTTATTCCACATTTTCATTTTGTGTTTGGCACCCAACTAGAATAGCTATTCCAACTTGAATTGAAATTACCAAACACACCCTTAATATATAGGAAATAGCAAATAGATTTTACAGTTAGAGTATTACAGTTCGAGCTATAATACTCCATAACAAATATAAATTGAAGTTCATTATAAAGACGAAAATTTGAGCTGACAAAATTTTATTCTTTCCATAAAAATGTACTTGGATGCCAAATACAAAACCAAAACAAAAATGACGAAAATAGGGAATTCACAATCAAGAATTGCATCGAGTCCCACATAAAGGTGTTCAACCAAAATTATTGCATGTGAGACCATAACAATCTTCACAACACAACAAGCAACAAACTCTAGAACCAACAACAATGGAAAAGGTAGATTACGAAACAAAAAGACAAACATAACGCTGCATCTAAGACTAAACCTTCTCTTAACAACAATTAATCTATATCGAGCTTCTCTACACTAAACAAAAACCAACTCTGACAGAATTTAGGTAACTGAAACTCCCCCAGGTCATCCTTCAAAATCTCTCTCCAAAGCGGAAAAATACAGCACCCGTGCCAGCATTGTGATCAACCGCATACTCAGCCCTGACCAATCCCAGCTTTACACCAGCCCCATAGGATGAACCATGACCAGCCCGACGGAAGAATTGGGTTGGGTTTCCCTTGACATCCTTTGAGGTGCCTAAGTCATTGCCGTGCTCAGCGAATAGGTACATATGAGTGTTTCTTACAGGGATCCTCAACTCAGTTGCGACCTAAATCCAATTAAATCAACACAAATGCTTTTATTTAAACAAACAAAGTATAACTTTCAAGTTCAAGATCAGCCTCAAGCCAATTAAAAATGTTACCTCAAGGATGTTGCGACAAGCACCCAACTCGCCCATGTTGTAGCCTCTGACAGAGTAGGGCCCACCAAGAGTGAATGCATCATAGCTGGGGAGGTCGCCAACACAACCGCCATAATGGCCATGAAGGACAAGAACAGGAGGTGGAGATTTACCAGGCCCCTCCTGCACCTCCTTCAACTGGATGAATTTCGTCAGAGTCAGCTGGTGCCGATTGAAGAACGGGAAGTTGCTTCCTATCCCTAGCCCTTGGTCCAACTGCAAAAACACATCAAAACAAAAATAAAACACTTGCCAAGCTCTGAAAGCCACTTTGTTCTTAAATTTAAAGTTAAAAAAAAAACAATTAAATTATAAAAGTACCTGGAACACATTCCTGTCACCCACAACAGCACCATTAATGAAACGTGTGTTGTCACGAGTTATATTACCCTGAAGAAAGCCAATCCTGTCTACACCAGTTCCGCTTAGAGTAGTAGGCGGTCCGTCCATGCTGAGGCCACCGGTAGGGAGGGCACGAGCACCATGGGTGCAGATGGTGCTTGTCTCGTCTCGTGTCGTTATCTCCTCCAGCACCAGGCCCCATGTCAATTTGCTCTGTTTAGTGAAACTCTATATGCATAGAATGGCAAAAGCATATTGTTATATGTTAATGAATTCTGAAACCCATTCCAAGTAGAGATCAGAAGCAACAAGGTAAGAACATGTACCTCAGTAATGTTGGCTTTAAAACCGACACGATCAATCCAAATAGGAGGGACCTCGTCGGACCCAGGTCCACCAGTGAAAACAGGACTGAGCTTGCGGCTGTTGAAGCAGCTGGAACGGAAGGTGCGGTTTTTTGGGTTTAGTACTCCATCAATATATGGGTGCACATACTCCAGCTTGAATGACAGATCATCCTATAAAATACAGTAGAAAGTGATCCACAAAATAAGCTAAACAGAATCACCACTGCCACCATAAATAGAAGTTAAAAAAACAATAAGAAAATTTAGTACCTGAGGATTGAGTAGATTGCTAGATGTAACTGAGCCAACAACTGATCTGTTCAACCCTTTAATGTTCCTATGTTCAAATGATACAGTCCCACCAGGTTGTATCGATGCCTAGGAAAAAGAAAAAACATCAAATACCATCATACATCAAGACTTTCATATGATGCCAAAAACAGAGTTAGAAAACTTACAAGTGTGGGACGACCCTGACGTCCCGGCACAATGCTCCACTCTGTGCTGACCTCAGCTGATTTTTGATCCAATTCTTTAAGCTTTATTTCCACTATGATTCCTCCCTCACTCTTCTCATCAGGTTTTGGGTTCACCTCTATGTTAGAAAATAGTCCAAGAGAGTTTATATTCCTAAGTGCTTGCTTTCCTGCCTCAATGTTGAAGACATGTCCTTTCTGGAGCTGCAATGGGAAAAATAGAAGCCAAAATATTAGAATACAAACATTCAGAAATTAATGAAGCCATAATACTCCTTGGCTACCTAAGAACACATCCATAAAAGCCATCAACCATAGAGCAACTCAGCACAATAATAGGTTCACTATTATCTGCCAAGTCATATAAAAGAGAGCTTGCACTAATAATTACAAAGCCATGATCCAAATCAATGAATTTAAACCTGTGTAGTAGACAAATAAATTGGCCTTTCTTTTAGAAAATTTTGCTCAGACAAGTCAAAAAGACAAGTATAGATGTTATTTCTTTTCCTCACATGTAAATTCAAAACTTCAGGAGAGAAACAACTCCACCTACTGAAATAGTAATACATACCATAGCAGAACAAAGTACACCACAGTGTAACAACCTGAAAATAGAGAAATGGTAATATGAAACAAACCTGAGCAGGTATCTCACGATAGATGATGGGTAGTTTCGTGTTGCCTTCGCACACATTGCCGAGCTTATCAAGGAACTGGATATCCAACTTGGTAATATCACCTTCGACCACTTCGCACACCACGTTCTTAGTGTTGAGGTTGCCAAAATTGACCACCTGGGCACATGCATACCCCTCATCATGGTACCACTTCTGAACCCTGTCCCTGATCTTCTGTAACATCCTTGCACTCACCGGCCCAGCTTCATGTAGCATGTCCTTAATTTCCTTCTGCACTGGATCTGGCAACAGACAAGGCCTTGCTCTGTTCATCCTGAACTTGTACTTCCTCTCCTGCTCCCTATTTCATTGGTTTTATGATCCTCTTAAATATTACTGCAACCCCTTTACAAATTTATTATATATTTATTAGGTTTTTGCAAAGAATATGCCCATGGTCCCACAGACTCTTCAGTGTTAGGGAAGGAAGATTGGCTACTTTTCCTTCTGATCAAACAAAATCAACAGTACCTAAGTAGACTCTAGAATAGGTTGACAAAACTATCACTGAGATAATTTCAATAAATTCATATGTTTAATTTCCTTTTATTCAGTATCAACCCTACACAATACTCCTTAAATAACTAAGCCACTTTGCACTGCCTTATTAGTAACAAAATTTAGTGAAATCACTGATAATACAACTCCAAACTTGCAGAAGAAAAACACAAATTTAAGAGGCAAATAAAATATTCCTTAACATCCTGCCTATCATGAATGCAACATTTTCAGCGCAAGTATAAAATATCTCCGTTGGGTATTGGGAAACAAACAAACAAACAGAAGATGTTTTTCACCAATACAGAAAAAGAGAATGATAACAAAATGCTGCATGCAAATCTAACCTGTAATATGCAATCTTCTCTCTATCAGTCATATCGGGGTCCATTTCATCTGGCTGCTGTTGCGCCATTAGCCCAACATTAATGCACCTAAACTGGTCAGCTGACATCCATATGCTCTCTGAAAACTTAACGGTAACACCAAGTGTACCGTCAGGTTTTGTTTTGCATTCTAGATCAACCTTCTCGAACATGCCACATGTAGCTAGGGTTTCTACCTCCTGTTGGAGCTGGGCCTTGGTGTAGATCCCACCAGCCCGCAGAGATACCATCTCAAAGAAGGAGTCTCCTGTGCTGTTTTGGTAGCCACGCCGACGATCATAATACTCAACTTCTGACAGCTTGTACCTGTCACAACAATTGATTAACTTGAGAGCTCTCTTTTGCACAAAGAAAGAATTCAATGTGAATCAACTAGTCTTATCCTGGCTGTATAACACTATAGACACAATTCTTATAAATAGTCAGGCATCATGAACAAACAATACATTATAAAGAAAATAGTTTTGATAATGCTTGAAATGACATTCCATCAGTACATTGCCTACATGCATCCATGGAACAATATCTACCAGTTAAGGGATCCAAACAGACTTATTCAAAACACTACCAAAGTACTAGGCAAATAAATTAGATTAAACTAAAACAAAATTACCGTTTGAGGCTGCTGAGCTTATTGAGCGCAACAATCAAATCAACTGGGAGGCCATGGGGATCCCACTCTCTGCCAGCATCTCCATCCTTCGCATCGGCCGGAAGTACAGAGAATACATTTGACAAGAATTTTCCAAACTCTCCTCCACCAAATCCCCCCCATCCACCTCCACCACCCCCACCGAAACCACCACCAGCTCCTCCCAATACGCCGCCGCCACCGCCGGAGAGAAGGAGAACAGCACCCGGAGCAGCAACCGCGGCCGCTACAATGGCTAGGGTTTTGGCTTTGTCGCGGGCTGCTTTCCTTGAATTGGGGTTGGAGTTCGAACTGGAAACGACTTGGAGAGGGCGGGAGG
Source organism: x Bolboschoenoplectus mariqueter (assembly GCA_037678475.1). Classification (NCBI taxonomy): domain Eukaryota; kingdom Viridiplantae; phylum Streptophyta; class Magnoliopsida; order Poales; family Cyperaceae; genus x Bolboschoenoplectus; species x Bolboschoenoplectus mariqueter. Next base: position 237,095 of record CM075242.1, on the reverse strand, counting down.
GTCTGGAGTTTACAGGACGAGGAGCGGAGGAGGAGGAGACTGCGCGGAGGCGGCTCCGGCGAGGTGGTGGAGGAGAGGATATTCCGGTGATCTGTGCGCCGATGAGCTGCTTTTGATTAACGGAGAATGCCATCGATTGCGCGGATGTCGGATGAGGGTAAGGAAAAAATAGAAGATTTTAGTCACAGAGAGAGGGGGGAGGAGGGACGAGAGAAGGGAGGAGGTGCGAGAGAAGGGAGGAGGTGCCAAGGGATATAAAAGTATAAAACTCTCTCTCTCTCTATCCCAAATTCCCAATTCTCCAGCAAATCGGACAGCTTTTTCAAAGGACGATAACAAGTTTTTTAGGGTTTTAAAATCGGATCGGGTTGGAGGTTTTAGACTCCCTACCCGGTTCACAACACAACGCTCTTCTACCAAAGTGTATTATACAGCCTTCTTAGTGCTGGTTCTGATTCTCATCTCATTGCTGGGCCGCTCAGTCAGGTGCTATATTTTTCTTTCAAGTTTCAACCATATTTTATCAAGTACTATATTCGATTAAATAAACCTTCAACCATATTTTACATTGCTCGACTATTTAAATCCTCACTTTGAGTGGGCTTGATCAATATATTTGAGATTATAGACTTGTATGAGAGTCTCCATGCTTACTGCATCTGTTACATTGCTTAAAGTATTTAAATACTTAGTTTGAGTAGGCCCAATTAATATATTTGAGATATGACTCGTATTGAGATTCTTCATGCTTACTGCCACATTTTTCAAATAAAAAATATCTTCCTACAGTTTCAAGATTAAGCAAAAATGTACTTGTTTAGTGTTTACAATTAATTTGCTGCATGGGCCTGAGATTTTTAACAGAATTCCATCTCTTCAGAGGCAGATTTATGTAGTTGCAAGTGAGATTGTGAAGTGATTAATTTACTGACAGTGGCAGCCTGAGGCATTAGTTGAAAAAACAAAAACAAAATACTTCCAATTCTTTTTGATATCCTAGATGGTGAAGCAAACATAGAGGGAATCTCCTTTTACAATATACATCTCATTTGACTCCAAAAGGCTTTTCTTTTTTGCATAAATGAAAAAAAGAAGAAAATTCGACATGTTCGTATCAAGTGCGCTTCTGATCTGAGCATTCTTCACAAATTAAGATGCGGTAACATCTCTTGGAAGATTCTACTGCCTAGAGAGGGAGATCGAGGCCTTTTCCAACTTCTACACCAATAATCTGAAGTATACCTTTATGCAATATCTGCATTAATCAGAAGAATTATACTTTAAATATGTCAGTAATCCATTGCAGATGAAAAACCAAACACTAACATAAAATGAAAAATCATCTAGATGTTAGTTGTACTTGCTGGTACATGGGGTTGTTATACAAGATTTGGCAGTTTTATGGCATTTAAAATTTGGAAGCCCTTTGGGCTCAATGTTAGGGCAATTTTAAACATTGACAAAACAAACTCCTAATGCCAGTATGGAATGGAACCCAATTTGCTAGGTTTGTTTGATGTTTTAAATAAGAAAAGAAAAAGAAAATGGAAAATAAAAAGTAAAGCATATGCTGCGTAAGCACCAGTTCGACAATGAAAGTGCCGATGAGGCCAATCATGCAAGCCCTGGAGTTCCAAATTTCAGCAGTGTTGGTGAAGCCAAGGAATGGTTCCGTCAGCTTCGGCTCCACTTTTGGTGTCTCTAACTACATCAAACCATCAAAGGTTAGATTGAAAATGTGTACCGACAATCTGACACTAAAGCAAGCTATTTCAAAATTAGGGACTTATTTAGAGAAACAGCAATTTTTTGTACTTGTTTCTGGAGCTCAAGCTTTATGTGCACGGTCCAAAATCATGCCGTTGTATCTAACCATTAGCATCTTGAATAACTAAATAGCATTGTCTAATTTGATTTCCCAGAGAAATCTTTTCTTTATGATGTAAAAACGGCAACTTACATCCAAAGAAAAATCAGAATCAGTGAATAACTACATCAAGTTACTACTACAAGATGCATTCACTCAAGTCTGATTCTCTTTCGCTAGCACTAGCAGGGTTGATTGATTGCTCGAGGAGATCAGGAGACGAGGAGAGAGAGGAGGTGGACACCACGAAAATGAGGAGAGGTTCTGATACTTCAGCAATGACTATGAGCTCGTGTGATAGTCAACTCGAGGTTTGTGCAGAACTTAATTAGTTCTCTTCGTTTAAATGAAATGAGAAGCTCGGTAATTAAAGTTGTCAGCTCGGATTTGATGTGATTAACCTTGGTTTTAAGTTTTTTTTTATCTTGATTTGAAAGCTTGATTCTTCCATTTGGTTTCTAATTTGTTCTCCCTCCTGGTTTGGACTTGGTCTTGATTTAGTTGCAGACGTGAATCCGATTCAAACTTTTCGGTTCTGATTTGGTTGGTTATGGTTAGAAAAAGGAAAAACAGACAAACCTTGCTTATTCAGCTTTTTCTTTTACTTTTTTCTATCGTCTTTTTAAAATTTGATTCTTTTTCTGAATTAGAAACAGAAGTATTGATTTTTCTTTTTAAAATAGAAAACATATCAGAATAACTCAACAACATGGAGAAGAAAAAATCGTACCCCTGCTGGAACCTTGGCAGCTTGAACTCTCAAAGATCCTCTTTTCCCCAGCGAAGCACCTTTCTTTCTGATACTTACACTAACGGTTTCATGTCTGAGAAAAGATGAATTTCCACAAATGGTTTGATGCCTGAGAAAAGATGAATTGATGCTTGATATTGCTGCCATCACCTTCTCACTCTTCTCCCTCTCTCTCCCTCTCTCAGTTCCACAGTTCGTGTGTTTTTGTGTCTGTGTCAGTTTCACCTACAGCCACTGATTCTTTCTGCTTCTTATCTGTGACAGCAATCCAACTGGGTCCTATTGTCTGATTCTGATTGGCCCAAATAAGAGACACGTTGCTTCACACTGTCTCTAACACGTTGTACATGTCATATGAGGCCTAGTGCAAATTGTTTAAGCCCATACATCTCTGACAGGCCCATGCTCCATATTATTTGGAGTTGTTAACAATTATTTCCTTAACAATAAAACATCTTTCATAGGTTACTGAATTATTAATACTGAAAGTTAATATAGGAGAGCAGCAAGCCTTTACTAAGTAAATTATTGCCCCTCTCTCTAGTATTCTCAAAGACCCAGTTCTTTTATTTACGCCAGCATATCTACACTCAAAATTTCAATGACTGATTGGCTAAAAAAAAGGAAAGAAAAGAGAGAAAAGTTCCTATGACCCGATGCAGTATAAGATAAGATTAAGCACAATAATTAGTTTTAGAAAATTTAAATTGCTGAAATCACATAAATAGGTATAGTTTGACTTTCGCAAATTTGAGGTAGAAAAGGAAAATCTTGAGTGATTTTATGTACTAGGCAAGCTGCTTGTGTTGTCCATATTATAGATGAGCTGCACCTACTGGCATTGCCTCACAAACAACTGAGTGATGGATTAGAAGAAAGAGCAAACAAGATAAGCATTAAAAATGGGCAAATGATTTGTATTAATATGTTATCAAGAACAGCTTTCCTCAATTATTTAATCAGTAATAAATTGATTTCATCACAATTCAGATTGCACTAAAGAAGTGGTGAGAGATAATACCAAACAAACAGCAATATGTGTAGTACAACCTAACAAAAGTCAAAGCTGTACTACACAGAAACAAGAAAGATCCCTCATAAGACAAGTATATGTAATATATATTATTAGTTTCTATCTATCTCAATGAACAAGATACCTTAGATTTGTATCTAATGGTGCTTATATTTGTAATAGCATGATAATACTGGTACTTTTTTTACTGTTTTTCATCTGTATGTCATAATTTGTCAATGAGGGGCAGAGAAAAACTATTTTTAGACTGAGGTAAAATAAATTAAACCATCTTCACTATATTCTACATACAAAAAAAATATACTTTTTCATTAAGGCAGGACAGAATTTTGCAGTGTAAATACGTTTTTTCTGTTTCTTTTCTGAACTCTTGGAAATAAAAAAAAAATAACTTGGAACTACTTTTCTCAAGTCAGGGTAGCTAGAGCAGCTTACGCCGACACCATATAGCTTCTTCCCTGAATACAAGCCAACGCAATTTTTCAAAGCATAGAACGTATATGTGTAGTTGACGCAAACTATCTACAACAATTGGCATGTTAGATCATTGTTATGTCGTTAGACAAATAACAAGAGTTAGATTTCCTTCTGACACTAATAATAAGGTGTAGCATCAGCCATGGCATAGCATAGCTGTAATAAGTCACCTGCACGAAAGTCGATACTGTTGCTGTTGCATATTTGGCTAATTTTCGATTTATATATCACAATGTGATCGCCCCTGAGTGAGAACTAAACCCGTTTTTCAAAGCAAAAGAGTTTAGTACTCAATAATGCATGTACTACATTCCTGCATTTATATAACTCTTCGTAGTGGAAAAACTACAAATCAAGTATATACCAATTCTTTCCTATCTCTAACAATCCTTACCTCCAATTAGAGCCATGAAGCCCCTCTTAAGTTCATTGCCTTGTGATCCTTCTTGTTTTCACTTATGTAGGAGGCATTTCACCATATTTCTATCGGTGGAGTGAGAGCTTCTGCTTTTGGGAACCCAGTTTGCAGGTGGCTTATTTTTGGGCAATTCTCTCATGCACTTTCTGGCTAATTCAACTCTATTTCAGTGACTTGACTACCAAAACTTACCCTTTCTCTTTCATGCTTGCGTCTGCCGGGTACTTGCTAACTATGCTTAGTGATTGCATTATAATTTGGTGACAAGGAGGAGCACGAGAGAGAATAGTAACAAGGTGGATGTAGAAGGTGTAGAGGGACCCTCAAAGGTGGACGAGGACTTGGAGGTTCACCCGGTTTTTGTGAGAACAACAAAATTTGAGGACACGATTTTGCTAATTGTTGCTTTGTGCTTCCACTCAGTGTTTGAAGTGATAGCTATTGGCGTTTCAGGTTAGCTTTTACTTTCTTCTTTTAAGATAATATGGCTGTATGTTGTTTGGGGAAATAGAAAATGAAAAAGTATTCGTTTGTCTATAAACATTTTAAAGTTTTTCCAAAGTAAAAGAAATACTCTGAAATGAAAAAAGTTTTTTGAGGATCGGACATCAAGTAAAATTGGACTAAAGGTACTAATTAAGAGCTAATCAATGCATTAACATTTCAAAAAGAGGGTGATTACATGTTCATTAACTGAGACCTTGAGTATACTTCAGGTTCTTTTTTTTGAGGAATATCAGTCGCTTTCTGTGCATGTGAGACTTCGCTTCTTTTTGTTAAATTTAAAAGATGCAAGCGCTTAGGAGTTGCTATTGGCAAGATCAACAAAAATGTAGCTCCAAAATAGTTGGAGAAATAAAAAAAAAACTGAAATTTATAACCATTCTCAGCAGGAAAAAGAAATTAAACTAACTAATAATTTTAAAAGAACTCTCATTTGGGTAACCACACTTAGAAAATTTTTGCTTATCCTCATCAAACTCTCAACCAGGCAATTCATAAATTGATTACACAGAAATTTAATACCCTCATTATTATTTAATTTGTAGCAACAAAAGCCGATGCATGGAGGAACCTCTGGACAATAGGCCTACATAAAATATTTGCCCCAATTTCCATGGGTATTGCACTTCTTAGGATGCTTCCTGAAAGACCATTTCTCATGACTGCCCCCTACTCAGTAGCATTCGCCATCTCTAGTCCTGTGGGAGTTGGCATTGGGATAGCAATCGATGCTACTACTCAAGGCTATGTAGCAGACTGGATATATTGCATTTCTATGGGCATTGCCACCAGTGTGTTTATTTGTGTGGCAATTAACCATCTCATTGCCAAAGGGTTCAAACCCCAAAAGCCAAATTATTTTGATATGCCATTCTTCAGGTTCATTGCTGTACTTGCTTGAGTAGTCAGTCATGGCAGTGGTCATGATTTGGGATTGAGTTGTGTCTTTTCTTCTTTATATGAACTTTGTGGATAAGTTTAGTTTGATTTAATTTACGGGAGGGTTTATGGTTCTTCCTTTTTGTATGTTTATTTTGGGTGAAGATAAGGGTGCTAATGTACTGTGAACCGTTGGATGTATAGTCAATTCAAATCTCATAACCAATATATATATATATATATATATATGCACATGAAGTGCTTGCTACTGTAAAAGGTTCTAATCTTTTATCAGTTTATCTGTTGCAATGTTCTGACAATAACCCCTTTTTATTTGTTCTTTCAAATAGTTTATATTAAAACAAACTATAAGGTTTTAAGTAGGAGATTGGCAAAATTGAGGTTAATTATCTGCATGAGAGGGTATAACCATAGAATCATGAAACACAATTGCACATTTACTGGTAAATGAAATACAAAGAAACTGGTAAAGGACATCACTGTGTTGTGGTGCTTGTAAAATTCAGAACCACACAACTCTTACTGATAACAAAAGTTTAGAGAGAAGATTTGCGGTGCAAAAATTTCTTATTTCCATTTTCAGAGTTTTCTCATTACTTATAATAGTTCAACCAAAAACAGAAAAAAAATCACCTAATACATTATTACTAAATATGACATGTGGTTTCTTATTTTCCACACATCAGAAACAGAAATAAATAAAACTGAAAAGAAACAGAATCAAAATAAGATCTTTTATAACAACAAGATTATATCTAACATTCACCTCCCTAATCTTGTTGTCCCTTCTTCACATGCCTGAGACCAATTCTTCCTCTTAATTCCAAAAACTTGGTAGTTCTCAGTGGCTTCGTCAGTAAATCTGCTAGCCGATCGTTTGTCCCAATATGTTCAACACTTATCTTGCCACTCTCCACATTTTCTCTTATGAAATGATAACGTGTATCAATGTGCTTGCTTTGATCATGAAATACAAGATTCTTGCACAATGATATTGCAAAGTTATTGTCTATGTTCAACTTTATCACTTCATTCTTTTGATTCAGAAGATCTGCTCTTAGCGATTCGAGCCAAATACCTTGACAAGCTGCAGTCGAAGCAGCTATGTATTCTGCTTCACAGGATGACAACGCTACCACCTTTTGTTTTCGAGAAATCCAGCTGAGTGCATTGCATCCCAGAAAATATATAACACCGGTTGTGCTTTTTCGATCATCCTTGTCTCCAGCGAGATCACTGTCAGAGAACCCTTCTAGTCCTTGCATTACTTCTGAACTTCTTTCATAAACACATCCCAGATCAATGGTCCCTTCTATGTACCTGAGAATTTGCTTGACAGCCGCCATGTGTTCACTCCTAGGACATTCCATATACCGGCTTACTATTCCAACAGCAAACGCCAGATCCGGCCGAGTATGAAGCAGATATCTCAAACTTCCAACAACACTGCGGTACTTAGTCTGATCAACTGTGGGTGTCTCACTTGCTTTAGTTAAGTTTAATCTGGTTTCCATTGGTACTTTTGTCGAATTACACTCCGACATTCCACTTTCTTCCAGGATTCTCTTAGCAAAGGCTGTCTGACTCAATGTTATCTTGTTCACTGTTTGCTGCACCTCCAACCCCAGATAATAACTTAGAAGTCCTAGATCACTCATTTGAAACCTTTCTTTCATCTGACTCTTGAACCTTTCAATCTCCATCTCCGATGCTCCAGTTATGATTAAATCATCCACATATACTCCAACCAATACACGATTGCTACCGGCTCCCCTTTTGTATACGGCATGTTCCAGTTTGCTTTTCTCAAAACCAAGGGAAACCAGCGTGCTGTCTAGCTTGGAGTTCCAAGCTCTTGGTGCCTGCTTCAAACCATACAGCGCTTTGTGCAATTTAAAAACTTTGTTCTCGCTTCCCATTATTTCAAATCCAGGTGGCTGCCTGACATGTACAACTTCATGTAAATCACCATTCAAGAACGCGGATTTAACATCCATATGATGAAGTAACCATCCATCTTGCACTGCTATAGCCATGAGCATCCTTATTGTTTCCATCCTTGCCACGGGAGCAAAAACTTCTTCATAGTCGACCCCATGTTGTTGTACATACCCTTGAGCAACTAAACGCGCTTTGTACTTGATCACCCTATCTTCTGAATCCTTCTTGATTTTATATACCCACTTCAATCCAATTACTCTTTGACCCGGTATAGGTTCCACAAGGCTCCAAGTCTGGTTGTTGTTTATTGAGTCAATTTCTTCTCTCATTGCTTGCAACCAATTTTCATCTTGTTTTGCTTCAATTACATTTCTCGGTTCCTCAGCCCCCAACAGACACACATCAAGATAGAGCATCTGAACTGGTTCAGTCTCTCCATAAATGTCTTCCAAGCTACGCAATCTTACCGGGGTCTGCTGACTTCTTTCACGAGCATCTGAATTTGTGTTGTCTCTTTGCATGGAGTTGTTTGGATTTACTACCTCCTCAGGATCACCTGGGTTTTCATTCAAGACAGGATGCGTGATGTCTTCACTCTCCAGCTGCTCTTCGTCCATTGAGTCACACATGATTTTGAACACAGGATCTTTTAAACAGTTTTCATCTTGTTCCTTCTTTTTCTCGGTCCAATCCCATCCTCTTTCTTCTTCAAATACTGCATCTCTGGTCACATGCACTTTGTTTGTCATGGGGTTATACACTCTATAGGCTTTTGATCCATCCTCATACCCAAAAAATACCATTTGAGTACTTCTATCATCTAGCTTCCTGATGTGGGTACTTATTGTCTTGACATGTACCACGCATCCAAAAACCCGAAAATGTTTAACCGTTGGTTTTCGTTTGTACCAGGCTTCATATGGTGTCATACTCGTCAGGCTCTTAGTGTATGCTCGGTTTAGGATGTACACTGCTGTACACACCGCTTCTCCCCAGAATTTTGCAGGAACTCTCATGCTTTTCATCATACTTCTTGCCATGGCCACGACTGTTTGATTTCGCCTTTCGACCACACCATTTTGTTGTGGTGAATACGGAGTTGTCATCTGCCTCTTTATTCCCAAATTCTTGCAAAACTCTATGAACTCACTAGATTTGAACTCACCTCCTCGATCAGACCTAAAACATTTCAGTTTTCTGTTTTGTTCAACCTCAACCCTCGCCTTGATACCCTTGAATGCTGTAAATACTTGATCCTTTTGTTTCAACAAAATCACCCACATGAATCTAGTGTGATCATCAACTAGTAAGAAAAAATACTTGTTACCAGATGGAGTACAGGGTAAAATAGGCCCACACAAATCTCCATGTACCAACTCCAGCGCATCCCCTGCTCTGTATTGCGACATGTGTGGAAATGGTGAACGGCGTTGCTTGCCAACTAAACACCCGTCACATACTTGCTCGACTTGATCTATATGTGGCAGCCCTTCAACAAGATTATCTTCACCCATCTTCTTAATAGCCTGAAAGTTTAAATGACTAAAACGAGCATGCCACCTCCAAGAATTTTTTGTAACATTTGCCAGTAAACACACCGGTTTTGCTATTTCAGAACTCAACACATACAATCTGTTTCTCGTTCTCTTTACTCGTATTAAAAGCTTTCCTTCTTGATCGAAAACTTGTAAGTTCCCTGCCACGAGTTCAATTCTACACCCGTGTTCTTCAAGTTGGCCTAAACTGATGATGTTTGTGGTCAGTTTCGGTATGTAATAAACATCAGTTAAGGCTCTGTGTTCTCCAGTGCGTCCTTGAATTAGCACTGTTCCACGACCCCTTATTGATACTTCAAAACCATCACCTAATTTCACCTTTCCTCCAATCATTGTATCCAGAGTTGTAAAATGATCACGACATCCAGCCATGTGATTACTTGCACCAGAATCTAAATACCATGTTTTCATCGTGGTTGGAATTTCTTCACTGAGATGAAGTTCACTAGATTTTTCTGCACCATTTCTCATGTGCACACTCACTACCTCATGCATCATTAACACAGGTTCATCATCTTCTTTCTCAATCACAAGTGCCCTTTCTCTTTTTGGTTTTCGACATTCAGAGGCAAAATGCCCATAAATCGAGCAGTTGAAACACTTTATTTTGGACTTATCAAACTTTTTATACGATTTCTGTACCTTCTCGTAACCACTGGTCTGCCTGCTGTTCGGCACCTCCTCTTTTTCTCTTTCTTTCAAGGTAAGTGCCTCCCACTGAGCCCTTGTTAACATTAACTGTTCCTCTTCTTCCTCCTTATGTTGTTGCCGCCCTTTCAGACCTTCCTCAAACACCCGCAGCCGTCCCACTGCTTCTGTAACCGTCATGGATGATGTATCACCCCACTGCTCAATAGTACCGACAATAGGCAGAAACTTGTCGGGCACAACGCTGAACAATTTTTCCACCACTGCACTGTCCTTCAACTCTACTCCCAGTGATCGGATCTCCCCGACCAGTGCAATTAGTTTCTGTGAAAAATCTACTATGCTTGTTGTGTCTAACATGACCATCCGATCAAATTGCCTCTTCAAGACCTATGCCCTTGCTTTTCTGACACGATCTTCACCCACGACCATCTCCTTGATCATTTCCCACGCCTCCTTAGCAGTTTCCTTTTCTGCTATAGCCATCACGACTGGGTCTGGCACTGCCTGAGAAATTGCAACAAACGCCCCATGATCTTTCTCTTTGTCGGTTTGCCCGTTCTCTACTTCTTCCCAGACTCCCAATGCCTTCAGTACTATCTTCATTTTTACCGCCCAAAGTCCATAGTTCGTATCATTTAACATTGGATATTGGATCGGCACGCTTCCACTTCTAATCACTAGGTTCTGTGACTTCTTCGTTGTACTCTCATCTCCCATGGCTCTGATACCAAATGTAAAATTCAGAACCACACAACTCTTACTGATAACAAAAGTTTAGAGAGAAGATTTACAGTGCAAAAATTTCTTAGCACCATTTTCAGGATTTTCTCATTACTTACAATAGTTCAACCAAAAACAGAAAAAAATCACCTAATACATTATTACTAAATATGACATGTGGTTTCTTATTTTCCACACATCAGAAACAGAAAGAAATAAAACTGAAAAGAAACAGAATCAAAATAAGATCTTTTATAACAACAAAATTATATCTAACACATGAGAGGGTATAACCATAGAATCATGAAACACAATTGCACATTTACTGGTAAATGAAATACAAAGAAACTGGTAAAGGACATCACTGTGTTGTGGTGCTTGTAGAGTAATTTGAGTTAAGCTCTGATAAGACAAATTAAGGAGAAAGTTGATGGAACATGACATTTACAGAGAATTATGAATATTAGACCCTGCCCCCTCTTATATGTTTGCACTTAGAGAAATCATCACCTCTTTTATTTTAATTTCTTCATAAAAAAAAAAAAAAGAAGACATCTGCTGTTAATCCTGAGAAAGATAATAAGCATCCCACGTGATGTGCCACTTTTCATTTTTCCTTCTGGTATATTAACAATAGTTGCTTATTATAGAACACACAAAAAATATACCAGAAAGGAAAAAGAAAAAGAGACCCTTTTGTGACACCAGAAGGAAAGAAATCCCTTTTGTGACACGAATATATACTTTATTTGTCAATCTGGCCAAGCTTGCCAAGGCCATTGCAATTAGCACATACTATTTGAGCTTGATCCTTCCTAGCAGCATTTGCTCGAAGAGTAGAACCCGATTTTCTGACAAATCCGGCTCCATCACACTCTGGGCATCTAAAGTACCATTCAACAAAACAAAGAATTCAGAAATTAGTGGCTTCTAATTTTATTTCTAACTGATCGTTTCTAACTCAGTTGACACAGGAACTCATACTAATTGGTGAAATTATGAAGTAGAGGAAAAAAATAATGCGGGCTTACATGTCCTTTCTCGAGAAGAAAATAGGAAATGCAGTACCAACTAAGGCCACCGCAATTGCGCCAGCAATGAGGTATGTGGTCCCATCAGCTGAGACATCACCTACAGCCGATACAGCCACTAGCCGGGATTGTGGTTTCTTGCCTTGAATTGGGAAAGTGGCTAAAGCCGGCTTTGTTTGAATCTTACATGCAGCTGCAGGTGTGCACGGTGAAAGAATTGATGAAGATGACACAGAGGAAGAATTGAACGCCATTGGAATAAGGTGGTTATTTTGTTGTATCTGTTTTTAATCTCTCTCTACATATTTTGTAGACAGTAGGGCTTGGCAGTTTTGTAAAAAGAATTTATTTGTGGACTGAAGCAAACGATAGAAGATAAGTCACAAATCAATTCATATAGGAACACATCAGCATACAGATCACAACTTTCTTCTTGTGTGGGATAATGTGGTCCCTATTACATTATTACTTGACAATGACAGTCTAATGGAAACATCAAACGAGGCCTTAGTTTTGATAGGCCCACTTTGACAGGCTTATACAGGCTCAATTCGTATAGGCCATGAGGCCCAATAAAAGATGATTTATTCACAACATGCAATTTGGTATGCAAATGTAATGGGAGGAAGAGATGGGGCAGAATAATAAAGGATGAGAGCAAATGACGAAAGCATATTTGCGACGAGATTGGAATGGTACAGTTGAGACCCTTCAAGTTGTACAGAAAAGGCAAAAGAAGTAAAGAGTAAAGAGAGAGGACCAACACAAGAACATGATTCACCATGCCACATGAAGAGCATGTTCTCATGTTCATGTGGGGTTGTTTCTTATCCAACAATCCAATCCCTCTTGAACTCGTAACTTGCCATCTTGCGGGACAGGAAACAAGAACACAACTACACAAGGTTATGTTGTGTTGTGTGTTATCAGGTGTTGTTGGGGCACTGGCACATGCCAGCAATTAATTTAAACTGTTTTTATCACAAGACAACCGTTCTACTACCAATTCCGTGATACCTTACGTGCCATCATACAAGAAATTTGCTATTTACTCTAAGAATTTCTCATGTAGACCATGCCAATATTTGCCAACTCCCCAAAAAATGTGTTGAGCCACTAAAATGTTATAGTGACAGCTGATGATGATAACATGTAATTTGATAATCCCTGACTTCACGCAAGATCCATACAAATGTAGCTCATGCTCTACCATCATAACAAATGAGAAAAGAATTAGAATAACTGTAGCAAATGATAGAGATCAATAATTAACCTTTTGATTACATTATTTAGAAAGCACAATTGCAACGTGCCATCAGAACAGCACAGCACTTGGATGGAATTTCAACAGATATATCAATCAAATTACTCATAAAAATTGAGGATATATCAAAACTACTTGACTTCTTAAACAAATAATCATATTAAAATGCCGAAAATTACATAATTAAACAAAAGAATTCTCTAAATCGTAAAACTGAGAAGATTTGAAGAGATTCTCCCCTCAAAATTCAAATGTAATAAATCATTTTATCCTTCATTTTTCCTTAGCCTAACCCTATATACAGCAAAATTTTAACAAATCCAACAATAATAACAAATCTCCATTAAGAAGTTATCTCGCAATTGAATCGACATCTCTGTTCTCCATTTCCCATCTCATACTCCTTGAACTCCTACTAAACAACAAGCTCCTCCGATTTCTTGAAGAAGGAGACGAAGGAGAAGGAGAAGGAGAAGGAGAGGCATCGGCACCAGAACTAGACGAATTGGGGCTGAAGCAACCAAAGATCCGTTGAAAAAACTGACTAAACATGCTTCTTTCTCTAGAACGGCTCCCTCGGGAAGCCCAAGACACCCGTCTCGGCGCACCCCCATTGTTAAAACCACCATCCACTTCTGTGTACACAACAGGAAGCTCCCTCTCACTCCCGCTGCCTCTCCTTGCACCTGAGAACCTACCAACGGCAAATCCGCCTCCAGGTAACCGCCAAATGGTTAGCCCGACCATTTCATCCTCATTACCAGCATCCTCGGCATTTAATTCTCCGGTGGTACTTCTTCTCGTGACATCTGTTGGCATTTCATGGCGACAAACAGGACATGAGTTCCTAATAGAAAGCCATGGCAAGATGCAATCTTGGTGGTAAATATGCTTGCAAGGCATTTCTCTCGCCTCCGCTCCAAGTTCAAAACAGTCTTTGCAAACCGCACAATGTGAATCTGACACGACGTGCTCGGACGAGATAATCAAAGTAGGCATGGACTCAATTGCAGATTTCGAAGCGGGCGGGTTCTCATATACACGTCCAAGCCCGTTAGCCTCGATTTGGGCTAGCTGCTCAAGCAACCGCTCAAATCCCGATCCCATCAGGAAGTCTGACATGCTATCAGGTAATGGACGGAGACCAGAACCAGCCCCGTCGTCATAGTACAGCTCAAAACTGTTTGTGCCGGTGTTGTCTGGCCGGGTCCGGCGAAGGACAATTACCGGGTTGAAGGGGGAGCGGTCAGAGGAGGATGCTGATGCACGACGATGACGCCGGAGCGCCGCCGTGGGAAGGCGGCGCATTCGGTGTATCTCGCCGGAGGGGCGGTTGACAGGCGGCGGCGCTGACATCTCTTCTAAGAACCCACCGCTGCAGTGTGGGCATGAGATGGAGTCTGACGGAGAGATTCGCACGAAGCGTCGGCAGCTGTAGCACCAGTACGAATTCATCGTCGCCATGGATTAGAGAAGTTCGAGCTTGAAGATATAGATCTGAGGGGGCCAAAGATGCCTTATTAGCTTTTTCCTCTCAGATAGTTCAAATTTTGACAAGGAAGGAAGATTTTCAGCTAGATTTCAGCTGAGGTAGGAACTAGGTTGCTATAAACGACGGATTCGAGCAATAAATATGTCGATTTAACGAATAGATCTGAGAAAAGAATTGGGAGAGAAACAAGAACTGATCTTTTAGGGAAATCAGAAAGAAACCAAAAGAAAAGGCAGCAAAGCTTTAAAGCAGCAAGATTGGATTGGCAGAGAGAAATGGGAAAGAGAAAATTCAAAAGAGAAACTAAGAATTGGGGAAAAAAGTTAGGATTGAATTGAAGGAGAAAATAGAGAAAGAGAGATGGGTGTTTAATTGAGACAGCTAGAGAACCGCGTGCCGGAGCTTGGCGTATTTTGTACGCCTTCGTGGTCCCCGTGGACCAACAACTTCTATCTGCTCCGAGCTGCATGCACTGAGTTAAAACCTCTCTCCCTGTCATGTGGGATCCACAAAACATTCCTCGAACTCCCTGTTCTAGTTTTCTGAATACGGAGTAAACCGGGTTTAGTGACAGTTAGGAATGGAAATTGCGTTTCCTTTCCTGCACGTGGGAGTGTCCAAATGGAACGTTGACTGACGGCGTCATTCCAGGCGGCGAAGAATGGTCCGACTGCGAGTCAAAGCAAGCAGGAGAGCGCTCTATGCTCATACACTTGACATCTTCTACTGTTATGTACATTATCGTTGACGTGGCCGAATGGTGGGATGTCAGTATCTCCATTCTGCCACGTAGATGGTTCGTGAAAAGTCGTAAAAGAATAAACGCGAGTGAAAGAATATACGTCCAACTAACACAGGCGAGGTGCGTCGGAGCAATGAACCCAGGACGACGCGTTAAGAAAAGTAGGTGTGGGTCCCACATTTCATCGGCTTGATGGCAACTGTTGTCTGAGCAGCGGAGCTCCGAGGGTGATTCGGTAATTAACCAGATATTTTTTTAAAAGAAGAGATGCCCTTTTCTTTTCTTTATGAAAACGGCAATTACTAATTAGTCGTAAGATAATATAAGATGAAATTTGATGTATTAATTGGGTCTGCTTTGGATTCCACATCTGGCAGCCTGGCGCTTCTCAGGAAAACAGCGGCTCTTTTTGAAAGCAACCGTGGGTTTGTTAGTACTTATTAACTACATATGCTAAAGTCATTGATTAATCCAATCTATACATTTTTATTTCAATTGCAAAACTAAGTAATAGGGTAACTGAAGTATCATTTGATATTGAACAAGTAGTGTATCAGACTTTACTAATCCATATCCACATATTTAACAAATAAATACAAAAATGGTACTGATAGAAACAATTGGCATGGTAGACTGATTACGTCCAATCCAATTTTAAGGTTTGTCCCTTTTGGGATTAAAGATTGATGGACCGATTAATTAATTAATTGATTGATTGATTAATCAAGATTAGTTAAGCATCCTAATTAGACGTGGCACATTATTAGGCGAACAGGGACCGTGGCTGAAGATTGGAGGTTAGGAGATGCATCCATTTCTGGGCCATAATCTATGAATTATTGGATACGTATAATCATGACGGTTCTTTAAATTTGAGACAAAAACACCATCATAATCTGGCTCTTGTTCTCTCTGGTAAGGAAACCCATGATTGAACTCCAGCTCAATTTTCGCTTGCATTTGATTTTCTACCTGATTTTGAACGACACACTTTATTAAATTTTTACTTATATTTTCATAGAAGATTGATGGTTTTGACTCGATCGAAACCGATTGAAAAGTGCAAGAAAGATTTTCAAACAGGATAGTCTATTAGTTTAAATGGGAGATTACAAAAATAAATCTCTCCCATATAATGCTTTGGGTTTGGGCTCTACTACCAAGCACCAATTGCAAAAAATACAACGAGACTTTTCAAATAAATAATTAAATGGGAGATGTAAATATCTTTGGGACCTAAATTAAAATCATATAATACTTTGGAGTCCGCTATCAACTGCTTTTCATATCTTCAATGACAGAATCTTACCATCTAAATTCAATATTTCTGATCTAAGTCTTATGAGACCAAATCAACATTTTAGCCGTCCTTGAAAAATTTGACCTAAACTGTGTGATTCAAATTTGATGGCCCAAAATCCCTTACAATTTATGTTATTTTCAAAGGGAGGGATCCCTTACAATTAATAGGTTAACAACTTTGATAATTATTTTTTAAATAATTTTAAAATAATTTTTTTTAAAATAGAAAAAATTTATAATATATTTTATAACTTATAGATGATTGTATTTCAATTTTCATGTAATTTAAAGATCATTTGATATTTCATCATAAATTATAAAATTTAGATCGTTTAAAGTTTCGTATAATTTTGATTTTTTTTATGGAATACCAAATGATACTTAAATTGACTGAAATTTGAAACACAATCAATTTATATCTTCATGAATATGTCTACAATTTTTTTCTATTTTTAAGATTTATTTTGAAATTATTTGAAAAATATTTATCAAGATTGTCAAAATATTAATTGTCAAGGTATCCCTTCCCATTTTCAAATATGTGACCATTTGAATTTTAAGCATATATAATTTCATACATGAAGATTTTTACTTTTATCATTAGATTTAAAGTCGGTTTTCAGATTGTTCTCAAATTAAAAGCAAATACGGAGAAACTTACTTTTATTATTATTAGATTCAAGATAGATTTCCGTGTTGTTCGAAAAAGAGTATAATATAACAACTCCCTCGTAAGTAACTATTTTTTATTTTTAGTCAAGGTGCTCGTTGGACTAGCAATATATCCCCGCGTTGCTGCGGAATTTTTTTTTTATTTATTGCATCCATTTTAATATGCTTCGAACTAATAAACATAATACCATAAAATTTGTGACAATTAATAAAATTCATGAATGTGCTGAATATAATAATTGCAAACATAATGATATATATATTTTTTTATCCTTTTGTTATTTATCACATTTTTTTAATGCTTGCAAGACTTAATGAATTGCAATAATAGCATCACAGAGAAAGAAGAATATGAAACAAAAAAAGAGTAGCTTTACAATTGCATAAATTTATGTTTACTTTTTTCTAACCCATTAATTGTACAATGATATAAAATATTTCATATAATGACATTAGTCTCCAGCCTCCAAAAATTTAGGATCCAAATTTCTCGTCTTGACTGCTGAAATTAATGGCAGAGACCTAGACCAGGTGCTGAGGATGTCATTGTTTGTTCAATTGTTTTTATCAGCCAAAATAGACAGATAATGGCATGAATATGAGACATTTTTTTTGAAATAAGTGTTCCATTAATCCCAACATTCATGAATATAAGACATACATGAAAATTTTATCCTTCAATTTTGTTCGATGAAACTGAAATCGTAAGGCTAATAATGTATACTTTTCTTCCATTATAAAACAATTTTGCCTTCTCTAATTTGAATTTCGATTTTAGCTTCCATACATTCAATTTGCTAGATCATTTCAGTACTTCTGCCTTATTTCTTTACTGATAGGCTAATAGCAATCTATAACTAATGAAGGCAATCAAAAAGTAATATTCTGATAATTTTTTTCCTTTTTTTCTATTTATTATTTCTTCTATTTTACCCTATAATTCCATTATTTCAATATCTTCATTGAGAATAAACGGAAAGAAATCAACAAATTCATAATAGTATCTTTATATGAATAACCATATAGATTGTCTAAGAAAAGGAAAGAGCAGCACAGAAAGAACTATACAAATTTGGTATTTTCGTAATCAGTGAAAAAGGAATAAATCCACGTCTTTTGCTAGTTCTGTTCCGATCTCTCAACGCCTGAAATTTCAAAAAAAGAAAAAGAAAAAGAATTACCATGTCAGTATATATTCACTACATTGTAGAACTGTTGAACAACTAAAAGCCTGTTTTATAGAGCTACATAATTATGGTAAAATAACTAAGTGGCTTAATTGTAAATTCAAGGACCATATGGCTTGCACACCTTTCTATCGCAGTATAGACCAATTTACTATACAAAATTCCATGCTATGTATCCTTTTTTTCCTTATTGTACTTTGCTTTTGCACCATGGGCAGTTGATTGTGTTTAATTTACTTGCAACTACATCTACAGTAAATACATAAAAAAGAAAACTTCTAAAGGAAATTGAAGACCTTTAATGAATTGACGAACTTCAATATGACAATTCTAGTGAGAATGTTAAAAAAAAGAACTTCAATATGACAATTCTAGTGAGAATGATAAAAAAAAAGTCTCGAAGAAGCATGCATAAGATCCGAGAGTAGGGTTGGAAATACGTGCCATATATTGGAATCATCTCAATTACATAGCAGAGGAATTCAATGTCAATCGAGGGAGAAGAGAGGAGAATGGTACCTTGCTCTCAATAACGCACGTGAAGATACTATGGGATCGGCTACTCGCATCGTTCATAGCTGTGGCTGCAACCTTCTGATTTACTGCACCCTATTGGAGAATTAACAAAAGACACAAAAAAGAATAAACTAAATGACAATTCAGTAATTTGAATTTTAATCAAGAAAAAATCATCTAAGTTTGATGAAGATGCATTACACAACTACTGAAAATTATGAAAAAAGAAAAGAAAATTATGCTGCAGTTCAATTTTTTTAATATCAGTATAGACCTGTAAGTATTATGAATTGAAGAGAAATCCATAGGAGGACCTGAATTAGTTTTTGCATTGCATCTCCTGTGCATTATTTATTGATTTGCACAAAACCCAACTGGACTCTAGATCCCTCTACTACCATGAACCATTTCAAAACCAATTCAAAAGAGGAAAAAACAAAACATTACCACTATAGACATGCAGTACTATATCAGAACCTTGCCCTTGTAGTAGAGGTCATCATGTGTAGTTAGCTTCGCCTTGTTTGGTACTTGAAAAATGCATCATGCAAAAGATGGAAAGACTGCAGCGGCAATTATTGAGAAGCAGCTGCAAATGGTAAAACTTGATATGATATCCCAAGTAAAAGAGTACCACCTGATACCGCTCCAAAAACTTCTCGTCTTCAATTTATCTTCATTATATCGGGGTGAGAACTTATTTGCATCAATAGAAGAGTTGCTTTTCAGGATACCGTGCTTTGGAGAAATTACAAACGAAAAGCATAATATCAAGAGGTAACCCAGCGTTATAGCTTGATACAATTCAAATAGAAAACACGATAGGTTCTCCCTTCTTTTCTTCCAATTTAGCAGAATATTTAGATTAAGATAAGAAAATCAGTAAACACATACCAATTCAGCCAAGAAGTGTCTCAGATCAGCCATGAAGCATGGCAGATTTGTGTCTACACAAGATAGTCTCCAAAAACCATTGAATCTTTACCCCCACAATGAAAAAAATAAGTCGCAGATCAGTGTGTTATGGTATGGAAGTTTAAAAAAAAAAACACATATCAAAATTTGATGAAGATGGATCCATATTCAATTAATAAATCAAGCATTGAATTGTTAACTGCTAACCTAACAATATATTTTGGCCATTTTCAAACCTTCATAAATAATTATTGTATAGAAGTAAAAATATAAGACAAAAATAGTACATATTCAGGCTACTGGTAGGAGGGATGCCTTTGGAACAACCTAGTCTCAGTATTTCCTATCACGAAACACAGCATACCACAAAATGCATCAGTACAGATAGAGATTCCATTAAGATACCACAAAAGTTAATAATCGCTGAATATTTCCGACTAATCAACAGGGGCATATCTAACTAAAAAGAAAACAAGGGCATATCGAATTGAACCATATAAGTTAGCAGTTTATTGAAAATAAACAGTGCACTGTGCATATTGATCAAATTACCCTTAAAAGTTAAAGTGCAGTAGACTGGACCTTTCCAGGGCATTGTGCTAAAATAGAATTATTGATGGGCTCAAATGTTCCATTGAACCTTCAAAAAATAGAAAAAGGAATCAACAAAAGATGAAAATTCAGTCCCAGTTCAGCATAAAGATGTCATTAAGCCACTGTAACCATAATGCAGAGTCCTTCAAGCACAATCAAACATATTTACGGACAGCTATCCACAGGCGACCAAACGTGCATGTGTCAGACAAAAACTGAATAGCACAAGATAATTCAGAAACACCTATAGCTATGATGCACAAGATTATTCTGTTGGTTTGGACCATCCGTCGATGCTGGCAAAGCTCAGCCGGAGAAAACAGAGAGGAGGAAGGGTGGGGGTGGGGTGGGTTTTATGTTGGAAATAGGGGCGTACCGGGTCACAGTTCGGGTGTACGCTGGGGCTTCCAGCATACCGGGTCAGCAGGTCAGTACGCTGGAAGTTCCAGCATATCGGGTCGGTCGGGTGGGTCAGTACGCTGGGAAATACAACGTACCGGTCGAGCGGGTCAAATGAGTCTGTATACTGGATTTTCTGTCGTCCGGTGTACGCCGGATTTGCTTGCGTCAATATTTTTTTTGTGATTTCTCAGCCATATTATTTTTGTGATTTATTATTTGTTTAGACTATTAATAAACATTTCGGGAGTTTTAGTCATACATGGAACTGAAAATTTTAAACTTTGGAAGAAAATTTACACGATTTGAATTTTGGAATTAAATAGCATCATAAATGCATTATGCATATTTTTTAGAATCTTTACAAATAAAAATTTTATATCAAAATTCGATGTAAGAATAAAATTTTATTTATTTAATTTGTGTCGCACACAAACAAATTTGTGCGAGTATTAGAGGTTGCAGCAGATGGCTTTGCAAAATATTGGATCACATTAAGATTAGTGCAGGATTCCGACTGCACGGTTTAAATCTATTTTACTTTTTCTTTTTTGGTACGAACAACTTCACTACTTCAGCTGTTATGTGCATTGAAATTTGTGCTATTTTTGTGTGTAATTTTATTTTTTATTTTTTGTGTGCATCGAAGTATGTGCTGCAATTTCTCAGAAGAAAACAGACCCCTAGGCATGTTGATTTGCAAATCTGATGCTACTACTGAAGTCCCTTTTCTGTGAAACGTGTCCCATGTGTGTCTTCGGTGTGTCCAAGACGTGTCACTTACTTGACTGTGCCTTTCCGTTCTCGTTGACTGTATCAGACGCGTGTGCATACGTGTCGGGGACGTATCAGTGTCCGACACGTGTCAGACATCAATGCGGTACAATTTGAGGAGGGTCCCCTCTATGTAGATAATATGCGAGTGAATGAATGAATGAGCAGTTGGTTTTTCTTCGTTGGTTTTTCTAATTATTTTGAATTTAATTAAGATTTATTTTTATATAAAAAAATAAATTTAATGTACAGCGAAATTTATTTTTTATTTTCAAAGGGTCACTATCAATCAAATAGTTTTTACAATTTTAGGTTGATAAGATTCTGATTTTGATAATTTGAGCGTCTTAATTTATTGTTGGCTCTCAAGTATTTCTAAGAACTTGCAATTATCATTTTTTTTCTCTAACTATCCAAATAATATGATAAAGTATCTAGTTTATAATGGAACAGACAATTATTATCATGATGATTGTAAGTTTTGAAGACTCAGCCCTTCGATAAAATATCATATCCTCAAATTAACATACTCATAATTTAAAATTGACATAACATGTACAATATGATTAGAAATATGCCAAAATAATTGTAGCTAAAAATAACTTCAGGTCAATCGTAGGTGTTAAAATTAGTTCACACTAATTTCTAGAAGATTGTGGGACATGCTACAGTATCTTGTGTACTATAGTCTGAAAAAATTTTGAACAAATTCCGTAATGTTTGCTAATGTATAAACATTATTTTAAATCTTATTTAATCAGAAATTATTACATATATATATTAGTTAGATTAATTATAATCAGTGCATTAACAATTATAATTAATCAAAACATGCTTTCGGTTCTAAACTCTAATTAAAATATGTATAATGTCATTCTTTAATTATTCATTTATTTTAACATTAATATTTATAATAGTATAAAAAATATAATTATAATACACAAATATTCAATTAATTATTATATTTAAATGTCTCTAAATTTAATATGAATATTATGTCATGTCATCATGTGCATTACAATTTTTCTGAAAAATATATGAAAGCCATTATTGTGTTTTTCTCTTGCCAAGTGATTGACAGATTGAGTCGAGATTGTCTGATAGTTTACATCCGGAAAGCATTGCAATACAAATAGTTTAAGGGGTTGCAAAAGCCTTCACTTCAATTTGGTACCCATTAAGTTGTGCAGGCAATCAATCAATTAATTAATATTCGAAGGACTACATCAGAAAATCCACTTGCGACATATTCCGGAAACAACTTTTATTTTGAAGAAAAATGGCGGCATGGCTGAAAAGGCTGACGGATGCACCCACCTGCTTTGTAACTTTCCAGCGGGCGGTGATGCCACTTATCCACTGTTTTCTCCACAATCCTCCTTCATGCACCTGGTCCTCATCTTTAACCGTGCACCCCAACGAGCGGGCATTGATCTCCAAGGGGAGATCAAAAGTAAACGAAATGCTCTCTGTCCAGCTGACGATCTCTGCTTGCACCCACGCGACAAGAGGATAGTACGCGTTCTTTTTGTAGCGATTGACCGTCAGACATTTTCATTCTATTCTCATTTCTCATGCTAACTCCTTGCTAGTGGGCTGGCTAGTTGCATCATCACTTGCTCCTATATAAAGTCTATTATTAATTCCCCTATTAAAGTCTATTATCATATTATTAGAGCGCCTCAAATCTCTGGACTTTCCTGCTTTGTAGCTTCTACGCGCTGTACCATTATCATTCATTCCAATTAAAAGCTCTATAAAATATATAATAGCGCTATATCTAATTTTATTATACATTTTTTAATAGTTTTGATTAACTCTATATGTTCAAACCGTTAAAAAGACGTTTTAACTTTTCTTTTTAAGTATTAAAACGAACGAACCGAATGCAAACATGTGTTCGAAATTCTTGCGTTCATACAGTTATTTTCGTACTTCGAAAAAAATTCCATTGTTTTTAGAGAAAGCTGCATCGTATATAAAACTATAACTATCTGTTTCAATTATTTATAAATATAATATTTTTACAAATAAAATTAATTTTATAAGAATTTTATCATGATAATAAAAAAAATTTACTATTTAGAAACATTATAATATATTAAATCAATTTCACAATAGCAAAATAATTTATTGGATCTAATAATATACTACTAAAAAAATTTTTTCATTTCATAAAAAATCAGTTTAATATATATTCTTATTGATAATAAAATATAAAAAAATTAAATCTTAAAGTGAGTAAATAACTTTTTAAGATGATTTTGATTTTTAATATAAATTTTAAAAGCAAATTAAAATGAAATAAAATTTAAAATCAAAAGTTGAGAGGGAAACAAGACAAAATTAAGCTGAACTCAAATAAAATATCACTTCTGAAACTTAACAAAACATTAAACTAATTAAAATACAGTATTTAAACAATAAATTTGTTATTCTAATATAATGGAAACTCAAAACTTTCACAACAATTCTCAATTACATCATTCTCATACATTTTGTCTCATTTCTTGATTTTTTTTCTTGCATTACATTCTGCTATCATTTATTAATATCGTCGATCAATAATGATACATCACATATTTTATACATTTTTGAACTAGTACAAAAATGAGGAGATAAAAGTTATAATAGAGAAAAACTGAATTAGACTTGATACATATTTTAAAATAACATAATTAAACAATAATTTTCTAACCACCCAATTTATATACTAACTTGTCAATCAAAATGAATAGTATAAAAAAAATTAAATTTGTGTGCTAGAGAAAGAAATGCAATTAAGTTGATTTAGATTTAGTAGAAAAAAGTGCATTCCAAGTTTACTATATAACTACTACTATTTCGTCGTTCACATATATAATTGATGAAAACAAAATTCTTAATAAATTTTTTTATAATTCAAAATTCAACTGTAAGAATAAAAAAAAAGATGATCTAAAAATCAAATCGAGTCTTGAATCTAATTTTTATCCAAAGTATAGAAAATAAATTTAATTGATAAAAAAAAGAAATAAGTAGATACGTTAACTTATCAAATTTCATATGAGATCATTAAAAAAATATTTTATTAAATTAACTATACAATTCTAACTAATAGAAAAAGAAAATATTCAAATTAAAAAAAAAATTGAATCACTGTTGTACTACTATTACTAAGTATTGTAGAGACTGTAGCACTTGAGCATCTAGAAAAATAGAAAAAAGGGCATTGGAGGGGAAAAATATTCAACTATAGCGCATTACTGTTATAAGTACTGTAG
Organism: x Bolboschoenoplectus mariqueter; assembly: GCA_037678475.1. Classification (NCBI taxonomy): domain Eukaryota; kingdom Viridiplantae; phylum Streptophyta; class Magnoliopsida; order Poales; family Cyperaceae; genus x Bolboschoenoplectus; species x Bolboschoenoplectus mariqueter. The sequence goes on along the minus strand of CM075242.1, from coordinate 212,126 downwards.
CTCGGAGCATTAATATTATTATAGTTATATTTATAAAAAAAAGTATATCTAAATATTTTGGAACAAAAATATTTATTATAGAACTTTTTAAAACCAAGAATAGGCACAAAAAAAAAATATAAATTTCATTCACACTTGTATTATTTGTCTTAAAAAATAATAAAATAAGTGCACAGTTCTAGAGACTTCTAGCTGCATTCATTGTGGGGCAGCAACTCGCGTGGTTGGCTGCTAGCGTGCAACATTTTTGTTCAAGAAATTAATTTCAGTCTGTAGTGCTCCATGTACCCCCTCTCCTTCCCATCCATCCCAAATTCCCAATTGGCATTTTGCTTCATCTTAAAATCCTGATACAAATTCACACCTGAGTCTTTCTCATCTGGCACCGTTGATATCAGTTCATGAATCCTGTTATCTAATTCTAAAAGTTATTACAATCAATCTATCTTCGTGTAGTGTCTATTTTATAAGATCTGTTAAGTTGACCTGACAAGAGGCGTATAGCATTGACTCGATTAAATTAATAAAAAGATGATTAATAATTGGCAATGATCTATCTTGACGGTTTTAACAATATTTTCCGAAATCAATTCGAAGAATAATTAGCAAGTCATCACTCTCTCGACGAAGTAGACACCAATCGAATTAAAGAATCTTATTATCTAGAGCGATGATAGTATCGTTAAAAGTCTTTCACGAGTCACATTTCAAATTAAGATATTTTGTGTGGACCCGCACATAATTATGCCATAAATCAATTGAAATAAATAAGCAACCGTACGGACGGTAATGCGCGCATCTCCGTTAGCTTTGGTTGAAAGCAACCCTATATTTTTGCTGCGACGCTTCCAGTGCAGGTAAAAATGCAGCGGGTTAGTCTTACTAATTCGATCAATCGAAGTAATGAAGTAGAAACAGAACGAACCCGCTAGGGAATGAGAGGAGGGATAAAGAAAGAGGAAATCCGACGGAAGCAGTGAAAACAAATGGGATCCAAATCCACACCCGACGTGGCGCCTCGAGATCCCGAGCGAGTTTATTATATTGTTAGGAGCAGCGGAGCACGAGCACGACTCTCATAATTAAGTGAATGTGAAATTATGAAAAATTGTGAATGCGATTACATGGGCTGATTTTTATGGAAATTCTCAGAATTATAAAAACTATAATGAAATTATCGAAATTATAAAATAAGAAAAAAATATATTTTCTGAAAATCCAGCAAAAAAGAGATCGGATTCTCAGAAATCGGTTAGAGAAGGTCGGATTTTCAGAATCTGACCGGTACGTCAACAGAGTAATTTTTCAGTTAAATAATTTTCTTAAAATAATCAATAGCGAAATTAAAACAATAAATTTTAATGATATTTATATGTGCGTATTCGTTATTAATTATTATCCAAAATTAAAAAAAATATTTTATATATTTTAATAATTTCTGTCTATCTTATAAAGGCCAGTAAAAATTAAAAATAAAAAAAATAAATTCAGACGATATATAAAAAAACTCCCAAAATGTTAAAAAATTAAATCCTAAGTTTAGAGAGCTTAAACAACATCTTTTGGATCCTAAAATGGTGGTTGCCGGGGTTCTCCCCGGCAACAAATATAAATCGTTTTACGAGCTTTTTGAATTGATATTAAACATTTTCTACGGACTTTTCTATCAAAAATTATGTATATTTGAAGCTCGATATTTCATTTATAATTTTCTGAAATTTCGGAAATTTTTTTATATGTTGTCTGAATTTTTTTTATTTTTTAACTTTAATTATACTTTATAAAGCATGCATAAATTCTTAAAATTATTAAATTTTACAAATAAATATTTTTTATAAAGGATAATAATAATTAATAACGTATGTGCATATATAAATATCATTAAAATTTGTTGTTTCAACTTCATTGTTGATCATTTTTTTTAAATCCAATTTTGATTTTTAAAAAAAATATCTAACCGAAAAATTATTGTACTGACCTACTAGCCGGATTTTGAAAATATGATCTTCTCTGGCTAGTTTCTAAGAATCCGGTCTCCGTCTGATTGGATTTTCAGAAAACAATTTTTTTTATTTGTAATTTTGATGATTTCGTTTCAATTTTTATAATTATGAGGATTTTCTTTTTCGACATAAAAATTAGCCGATTCGGACCCAACAAAAGACTAACAAATTAATGTTTCCATAATCATATACTTAAATTCAATATCCTCCCAAACTCCTACTGCTCGTTGATGTGCATCGTGTTATAACTAGCTAGCTGCTATCATTCTCCAAGGGATTGTTTTGCATTAATTAATTACTAAAATGCAATTTAAGTAATTGGATATATAAAAGTTTCTTAGAACGGTTCCGTCAATAATATCATCGTTCCATTACAATTATTTTACCATTCAAATTTATAAGTTCACATTTGTGCACTCTTAAAGAAATTATCTCTAGTAAAAGTACTTCAAAGTTTTATATTCATTTTATGTTGCTTATTTGCTGCAACTTACTATACCCGCAATTATTACAATCATATCCATAGTATAACTAATTACACTATGGATATGATTGTTATATTAGCATTTTATATCCAATTGGATTTCTATTAGGATCTGACATTATAATAGATAGAGTTTGGTTTTAATTCACTTATCAGGTCAAACACCAACCCAACCAGATGCCCATCTATTGCCTGAGAAAATTCTAATATATTTTTTTTTATGAATCAATTGACATTAATGTATAAAATATGAGAATAACATCTATGGAAAAGAGATTATATAATATCTAAAAATGAACCATAAGTTATAATATATGTTATAACTCGATCAAAATACCATCATATTACAGTTTAATTTAGAGTGTTACTTTAATCTAATTATAGTGTTACATTATATTATTATGATCAACAATACAACTTTCATCAGGTGTTCAAAACAATGTTTTTAGTTTATACTATAAGTGAACCGCAAACCTGTTAGTAGTGATAAATGTTGCTTTTCTATGAAGAGACGTATGTTCAAATTTTGTAGAAGATATTTGAAAAAAAATAAATATTAGAGTTAACATGAGTTCTTATATATAAAAAAATTTTATGCTATAAGTAAAATATTTGATGCATAATTTTTAAGGAAAAAGATATGAGAATTATTGATTTTAAGAAAAAGAGATCGAATATTTATGACTCAGATCCGACCAATCATAAACAAGTTATTAAAATTCATCTATTTGAATCCAAACTATTAGATGCAAAGGATCTATTATTAAACACAATATTTTGAATTTGGATTCGACCCTATTTGAAATAAAAACAGTCACATATTAAAGTTCGGATCTAAATACTTTACACGTAATGGTTCAAATATAGTGTAGTATTGGATCCTACATATTCTAATAGGACATCTGCAAATACTTATTTGCTAAAAAAATATTTTTGTATGATTATCTATCTTAATAAAACACTTATATAAGACAAGGTAATAAGATCTAAATTTGGTTAATCTAAATCGAACCAATTAGTTTCTAAAATGAAGTGAAAACTGCTAGGTGGTTTGCCTACTTTATCAAAAAGAAAAAAAAAATTCAGTTTCATAGCTCCGCTACTATTATTAGCAAGGCGTCTTACATCATACAAATTCATAGTAGAAAACCCCAACAAGTCGTCTCTACAAAACACGTAGTCAAGCTCAATTTGGCCTTGAAAGAAACAAATTAAATGCATAGTTAGCGTGAAGGCGCAATGATACCCGGATGGAGGTGGATGAAGAGAAGAAAAGACCATAACATCACATAACATAACACAACATAACATAACACAACATAACTACTTGCCAATGCCATGATCAATGATAGGTGCGTGTAGTGTACTGGTGTTAGTGTAGGCCTTGTGACGCGAACGTCACAGCCCCAGCAGCCATACTTCCTTGTCACATGCCTGCAGCGTGCGTTCGTTATCTTCCCAACTAAAACTGTTTTTCTCCTCTCTCTTTCGCCTTCTTTTTCAAGCGCACGCAACCTTCGCATTTAATACTACATTCATACGGTCTTTGTTTACTGTGCACCCCTGCCATATACAGTCCGTGTTGGGATGGGAGGATGCTCTCTCAAGTCCTGGTTGGAATGGAGAGCATCCCTGGATTGGCACACGGGTCCACCTCGAATAATTTCCTTGTCTTTTCGTTGTATAGTTAATTATTTCGACTAAGTAGCCTGTTGTTATACTTGTATATGTAACCGCTGCTGCGTCCATTTTATATCAAAAGGCTTTTATTAGACGGTACATGAAGTTTTACTGAGTTAAAAAAGGTTAATAAATCTTTCTTTTATTAGACGGTACAGAAGAAATGACTGCGATGGGCCAGGGAACAAGAAGGGCAATTAAAATTGCAGTGCAAGTGTTCTTCAATTTCATGGTTCCGGAGAATTAATTGACAAATAACTGCCAGGTGGGCCCCGATGTGCTCTAATTCTCTCATCACTTGAGACTTGTCATTTTTGTTTTGGTTAGCAAAGCAGAAAGATCCTTGCAAAATACATAATCTATCAAAATTGAAGTCACGAGGACCCAATAAACTATGTTACGAGAAGAGCTGAATGTATTAATTAATATTTGCAAAGGTACAACAATTAATTTCAAAGAACGACAATAAAAGTACGCGAACTTCGATGGCACCTTGCTCGCTTATACATGTTTATTAATAAATTCTTCATTTCTTACATACTCCGTTATGTTTATACCACAAATATATCGAAAGCTAGCATTTGTTAATCGGATAGAATCCTTTATTTATTTATTTATGTTGAAGGATTTAATTGCAAAAAAATAAAATTAGAATGTAATAAGGAAAGAGAGTGGAATTATCATGAAATAGTAGCCCGGAAAAAGTAGAATTAGAGAATTATCAAAACGTGAAAATGTGAAATAAAAATGAAAATATATAGTCGAATCATTCTTTTTTTTTTTCATTTTAGTCTCTTTCTATTTTATCGCCACTATTTTAAGTGAGAGATGGAATTATTAAGAATTTTTTTTCTTTTAAAATCATAATAGATCTTACTTTATTTTTTCACTATTTCAAACTTATCTAACATGAGTAAAATTATGCGAACTAAAAATCAATTCTCTTTTTTTACTTTGCAAATGTGTTGCACATTGTTTAATATAGGACATTTATTCATTTAAAGCATAAAGATGATTTTGTCAAATAAAATCTAAATTTAGTTCAAAGTTTAAAAAAATATATCATCGTACCTTTAGTCGGATTTTAGAAAATTGGATATTAAGTATAGAAGTGATCCCAAAATTTGTTATGTAATTCTACATCTAACATTGCAAAGCAACAAAGAACAATAGTATTAAAACAAAAAATACAAGGGGAAACAATAAAAGAAGACTGAAAATAATATTTTGAATAAATACATAACAAGAGTCATTATTAAAATCACGAAGATGAGTAGCTTAAGTTTTAACATCAAAGTAACATCAATGATAGAAAAGAATCAAAGATTCGTTAATTTCAAATATACTTGTCTATGTTGACAAAGGTAATAATGCAAAATTGGAAGCATGCAGGCGTTCTTGTATAAAAACAGAAAATGATAGGGTTAGAAAAGAAAATAGGCCTAAGTGTACTTTAAATAAAATATCCTACCAATATTTCCGCATCTCCTGCTGCATCTGTCTGATAAATCTCGGCAATAAAACCCTAGATCAAAACCAATCTCCTCCGTGCATTTCCAAATCCGACGGCTCTGATATCCCGTCGCTTGTGCATATCAAGCCCCCATTCACTGTTCCGTGTTCTCGCTCAATTCTCATTCTCTCTTTCCATACTTAGAATCTCTCTCTCCGCATCCTTCGTGAAAAAAAATAAGAAAATCTTTTGCACAAGTTTGAACTTCATCCCATTTAGAAATGAAAAACAAGGGTTTTGTTTTGAAATCGGAAGCCTGAAAGGTTTCGTTTTTCTTCGTCCCCAAGCAAAAATAGCTCTCCTTTCTTGAGCTCAGTATTATCGAGCATAGCTATTCTTGTGATTATCTATTGCTAAATTTAATCTCTGTCCATATAGCGCGGCACAATCTCTTATTTTGGGAAAATTTTCCTAATCCAATTGAATATTTTTTGCTGTTTTCTAAATATTGCCTGAATAGCGTATTATTAACCAAAGATTCGATCTTTTGTTCTCCCGTGATCGTACATTTATAAGCGGGTCGCATGGTGACGGAGTCTCCATTGGCAATGCCTTCTCAGATGACCAGGAGAGACAGAGAACTTGATCCCTACCGAAGCGACTCAGCCCCCCCTCTGCTTCACAGCAATGGTACCGTCATCCAAAACGGGCCCTACTCCTACATGTCGGAGGAACTCCGCTCTGACCTGGCATACCACCCCTACCATCCCAGTGTCAATCTCAATCTCAACCCAATGTTGCCGCAGCCGCAACCGCGTCAATTGAGAAAGGACTGGAGGGTGGCGTACCGGAGTAGTAATGGAGGGAACTTGGGGGTGGGCGGGGTCAGAGATGGTAGGAGGCCGAACCAGGAGGGGCGGGAGGGAAATGGATCGGGTTTTTGTTTTGATGACGGGCTTGTCAGGTTGCCGCCGGGTTCGGATATTGGCAATCCTAACGCTTTAGGTGAAATCTTTCAGGTGAGCTTCTTTGTTGCATGTATTAACCAAAATCACCACCTTGCAGTATTCAAAGTTTTGGCCTCACTTTCAATTACCTTAAAATCATGCGATAATTAGTACTATTAGAGCTGGATATAAGGACAAGTTCTGATTGCTGATGTATTCAAACAAATCAATATTTAATATTTGAGGGACATTGATAGGGACTATTTGATTTGGACGCTGCTGCTTAATTTTAGTTTACATGTTGACCAGTATTGTAAAATTGGATTGACAATTTGATATTATTTAAGAGTATAAAAGTCTTTTGTTAATATACCATGATAGCGATTTGTTATAGATGGTTTGTAGGGTGAGTTGGGCCCGACCATGATAGTGATTTGTTAGAGATTGTGTTTAGGGTTTGTTGGAGCAAAGCAAAAGATATTATTTTTAAAATAGCAACCATTAACTATATTTTACAATAGCAAGTTTGTAATATCGCATAAGGCTCCTAGGGGACGAAAACTGAGTTTGACCTAAATTCTGAGTATAAAAGTGAGAATGACCCCACCCTGGTCTTAATTTCTTGTTCTTTATGATGATCGATGGTACTGTGATTTCCCTCGAGAAATTTTTAAAGCTATTGAGCTTTCATTTATCCATTCTTCTTTTAATAGCATAAACAATTGAGGAGTAAAGGTGCCTTTAACAACTTAATGCATATAACCGATCTGTCGAAATTGTTGTTGTGAAAGCTATTTCTTTTGTCTTTTCAAGGTTTTGTCTTGTCATTGGGTAAAAGGCATTACCTTCATAAGTTTTTTAACAACATTTTTGATGAAAATAGCCATACTTATTGCTGTACCTTTTTGACCTATACATTGTGCCATTAGTTTTCATAAAAGCTTTCTTTCTTTATCTAAATGATTTGTCTGTATCTTTTAGGATGCCTTTTCCTATCCTAACCCATCCCCTGCCGCTGGCCTGAATTCAAACATTATTGATGCTAATATTTCAGCAAGCTCTAATGGGTCAGGTTCAAGTGCATCAAATAACTATGGGTCCATTTTGGGCTCACCTCTATCTAAAAATGGATCACCTGACCCAGAAATAGCAATGCGAGTCCCGAGCCCGGGCATTCCCCCTATTGGTGTGAAACTAAACTCAGTTAACAGGAGAATGACAACTAATGGATCATCTACATTTAGTAATGCATCATCTGGCATGGATAGAACCAATCAAATCATATCAGCCTTTTCTGCTTTGAATCTCCAACAAGGTACAGACGCATATCACAGCTCCTCCATCAGCCGGCACGCTGACCACACACGCTCATATGTGGAATTGGACAGAGATAATACCGCCCATTCACCTATTTCAAGGAACTTCACATATTTGCCAGAATATGTGCCAGAAAACATATACACCGGGTTGAACATGAATGGTGCACCATGCTTGTTTGAGCAGACAGATAATGACATACGCGCTTCAATTGAGACGTCGTGGCTGTACCGGCGTTATGTAGAGCATTTGGAAACAATTCAGGATGCTGACCCAGCATTCCGACAGGCAAGGCAACAGCAAATGATGCATCAAGAACGTGCTTATTCTGGTGATCATGTGGTTGTACCAGGTTACATGCTAGACTCGGTATTTCCTTCATTGCCCACAGGCGACCAGATTAGGCCTGGTGACTGTGGGCTGATGCGGTGTCCGTCAGGCCTGAGAAAATTGAGCAGCTTTTCCAATCATATCCCTACGCTTCTTGAAGAGTTCAAAAGCAACAAGACCAGATGCTATGAGCTGTCAGAAATTGCTGGCCATGTTGTTGAATTCAGGTCCGTTTAAATCGTATTTGAGTTTTAAGATTGCTAGATATTCTCCTTGAAGCTCTGAAAAATTAATCAACAAAAGCTATTGCTATGTGCTGCAGTTCTGATCAATATGGGAGCAGGTTCATACAACAAAAGTTGGAAACAGCAACAGCAGCAGAGAAAGACATGGTGTTCGCTGAGATAATGCCACATGCTCTTAGTTTAATGACCGATGTTTTTGGCAATTATGTAGTGCAAAAGGTGCTGCTTACCTCCTTATTTTTACATACTTTAGTCTCTGTTAGCTTTTTGTCTCCTTAGTCTCCTGATTCTTTCTTTCTTTTTTTTCATTTTTAAAAGTTTTTCGAGCATGGTAGTTCAGCTCAAATAAAGGAGTTGGCCAAACAGCTGAATGGTCGTGTGCTATCACTCAGCCTTCAGATGTATGGTTGTCGCGTTATCCAGAAGGTATCTCTACTTTATCATAGCATAATACATTTCATTAATGAACTGTTAGCATTCTTTATCCATAACATTTTGATGACAAAATATGTAGGCTATAGAAGTAGTGGATCTGGAGCAGCAGACACAGATGGTTGCTGAGCTGGAAAATCATGTGATGCGATGTGTGCGTGATCAGAATGGCAACCATGTCATCCAAAAGTGCATTGAGTGTGTGCCGCAAAAAGTTATACACTTCATCATCTCCACTTTCTATGGCCAGGTGCTTGTGCTATCTACTCATGCCTATGGGTGTCGTGTCATTCAGGTACCTATCAAATGTGATTACTTCTCAAATGGGTTGCATACATTTGAGCTATCAGATTTACTGATACATCTTGCCATGCAGAGGGTGTTGGAGCACTGCAATAATCCCAAGACACAACAAGCCATGATGGATGAGATACTTGATAATGTTCTTTTGCTGTCACAAGACCAGTATGGCAATTATGTTGTTCAGGTTTGATTTTGTTTTAGCTTATTTTTAATCATATTGTGAATCTTCTTCTTTTTTTTGTGCAATAATTACTGAAACTCTTTGTTTGTTCAATCGTTCAGCACGTGCTTGAGCATGGGAAGCCAAATGAGAAATCAGCAATAATTGAAATGCTGGCGGGGCAGATAGTGAATATGAGTCGGCAAAAATATGCTTCGAATGTTGTTGAAAAGTGTCTTTCTTTTGGTACCCCAGTTGAACGCCAAATTCTCATTGCTGAAATGCTTGGCCCCACTGAAGAAAATGAAGCCCTCCAGGTCCTATTTTCTCCCTTTTCAGTTTTACACTATTCTTTTTTTTTTTTGGTTTTTTAGCTAATAACCTGCTACAGTCTGTCATTCGCAGCTACTGTTTTTGTGATGTGTGGAAGTAAAAAATGATGATTACTTGACTAGCATTGATGTGCCTTATACCTATTCTATATCATAGGTTTGCTAATATTGACAACTTGCCCTTAACTCCACTCCCCTAAATTATTCAGTAATTCTTTTTGCCAAGCACAATTAAATTCAATAACAAGAGTTACAGACAAGTCCTGTGTCGACGCAGATGGTTATGGGTAATTAGTTATTTTTTTCAAATAACCAAACTATGGTCTGTGTTAATTGCAATTAGAGAAGCTCTTAGGTGCAGCTTGCAATAAGGCTGCAGTCTTCATCTGGTGGGTAGCATAATTGTTTATTTCTTTTATATGTACTTCTGTCTTCAGGAAATGATGAAGGACCAGTTTGGAAATTATGTGGTCCAGAAGGTACTGGAGACTTGCAGTGATCAGCAAAGGGAGATGATTCTGACACGCATCAAGATCCACTTGACTGCTCTCAAAAAGTACACTTATGGAAAACACATTGTTGCCCGTGTGGAGAAGCTTGTTGCAGCGGGAGGTACTCTGCTTCTGCTTCTAATTAGTGTTCTTTTGGCATATTTCACCTATTTTTTGCCTTATTTGCAAATGACTATTAAGTTTGAGAGGTATGGTAGGTCCTTCTGTATCAGATTGGAATGCTTGAACGGTAAGGCTAGTGAATAATAATTGCCATTTGCAGTTAGTGATATATCTCTAGTTGGAAATTTTGTTTCTTCCAAATTCTTTCTCACAAACAAATATCTGCACCACCTAGAAGTTGAAATCTAAATAAGTCTGTGTTAAAATGCTCGGTGTTTGCAAAGAGCCATACCAAATCATTCTCTCTATTGCTCTCCTCTTTCTAATCCAAGCATGTGTTATCTTTTTCCTTATTTTGTGTAAACGCAGAAAGGAGAATTGCAATTCAGTCTGGGGCCTCTGCGTCTACAGCCTGAAGAGGGAGTGAAGAGCAATTTTGTATAGGTAATGCAAATTTTAGGCTGCTTCCCTCTTGTTAGTAATATTATCTTTATATAGAGAGAGGTGTAAGTTATAAAGAGGCTAGTTGTAAGATGTAAATGGTAGCTGCTGTGAGAGACGTCCCTTGCTGCACTTGCGGATGTCAACTTGTTATCTTTTCTAAGTTCTGTACAAGGAAGGCTTCAATAGTTGTATAAAGAGAGGGATATACAACTGTAATAGACTAATATGTAGAGAGAAAGTAGGGAGAGATCTGCCTGTTGTTTTGCTAAGACAGATCTTTGCTAGGTTATCTTGTATGTTTTTGAATATTGCTTCTGCTTTTGGTAAATGAATATTTCAGTCTTTACTCTTTAATCAATTGTTTTTGCTTGTCTCTGCTGAATTTGTTTGTCTACAGTTTTGAAATGGCTAGAGTATTTTTTTCTATCTTGGTTTGGTCACTTTCATATTTCGTATCAAAAGGCTATTTTGCAACAGCAATTATTTACAGTATTCGGCTTAAAATATTAAACTGTATAGACGTTAAATTTCTTCTAGTTGCCAACCGTGCCGCTCAAAACTTTGGTTCTGAACAGATTAAAAGAATTAAGAAAGAGAGAAATTTGTGTCTTTTCTTTCCTCGAATCGGATCCGTTTCAGCGGAATCTCACCGACTACCTTTATCTCTGCCAAATCATGTCATTTTTCTTCACGTCTCCTCTGTTTTCTGTATCTGATTGTGAAGCTTTTACAAATATGAATTCTATTTCGCATTTGTTCTGATCATAGCATAGGTTGTTCTGTTTCATTTTCATGAGACAACTGGAAAACATTATTTCTTCATTTGGCGTTACCAAATAATCCGAATACTGTATTATTTGGTGTGTTTGAAATCCCCAGAATCTACTGCTGATTCTGGGGCATATTGTAATAAGTATCAATTAAACTGCTCCAGGAAATTGCCTCTCTGGATATTAATTAGAGTTAATCTCAAAAGAAAAAAAATGGTCATCTCTAATCGGTTTTGGGTTGTTTAGTTTATATTCGTCCCACCTAAGCCGCAGGGCCTATTTGATATGACGTAAGTGAGGTAATTAGAAGGTTTGATTTAGAGAAGTGACTAATAAATCAGAAACCAAGTAAATATTCCAGTTTGGAGGTCCAAAACATTCCGAGCTAAAAATCTGATCATGTTTAGATTAGCCTTTCACTCACCTTCGACATCTACTAGGATATATCACAGAAGAGTGAAAAAAATATATTCCAACGAAATCAAATTTTATGCGAGGATTTATTTATTTATTAGTATTTTTTTGCTTCCAAGAGAGAAGTACTCTTGCGGGGTTATTTTTTCTGACCAAATAATTTACTGGAGGGTAGGTTTGCGTACAAATATGGAAAAGTGCAAAATAATCCCCCCATGACATAGTCATAGATCTCGTTTGGTGGCGCGCACACAATAACGAGATAGTGTATCCCTGAAAAACGTTGTCAAACAGTTCGGATAATAAAATTCTCATACAATTTACGAAACAATATTGAAGAACAGAAAATAGAACTGTTTTACGTGTATTTCGAATAGCACTATTTTAACCTTATTTTATGATCTACCAAACGAGCCATAGTGATTGTCGTGAGAAAGACTAACAAAGAAAAAATAAATAAATTTAGAATATATGGTATATTCACTAATTTTTAGTGTACAAAAATGTTGAAACTGAAGCTACCTACAAATATTTTTTGCAAAAAGAAACTGAAATCAAAAGATGAGAACAGAAAAAAAAACCTAATGGCGATTGAAGTGAATCTACCACATAAATCGCTGCGTGCCATGCTCATGTGCCCAGTGAAACGGCCGAAACAAAAACAAGCCCATCGTCAATGCATTGATTACCGCATAAACAAAACTCACCAGCAGTAAATTCCTTTCACTCATAATTGGTGAATGAATAATCAAGAGGACCAATGGAATTGTAAAATATCTGAACTCAATTAGCGGTGCTGGGACAAGAACTAGAGCAACTGAGATAAAATACGACAGAACCCATATTCTTTTCTGCTCTTTCCCTGAAAAGAATAAAATCATGTGTTTAAGTTGATCATTCACAAAAGGCTGCAAAACCATTTCTGTTCTGGTAAATTTGCAAAACAGAAAATTATCCTTGTAAAAACTGTTTGCAAGAAATTCTTGAGTGTTAGATAAATTTATTTTAGAAAGATCCTTTTGCAAATCGAGGAATCAATGCTTCTGTTAGTGTGCACTACAAGAATCTCAACTACAAATTAGTTTTGACAACAGTAACTAAATTTCATTTAGAAAACTGCTGATGCAACACTCAAGCCCAAGCAAATGTTAAATGAGAAGGTAATTCTCAGTTCCTTTCTTGAAAGGAAATTTAATGAAATGATGGCATGACAAATCATATAGTAATTTGATTTTGTCAATACATAATTCTTAATACCTTCATTTCTTGAATAGTGCAAACAGTGTTAAAGATATATTTTTGATTTCTCCAACAATTAAGAGGTTGTTTTAGCGCATATACTAAAAACTTGGGTTCTCTTTTCTGATTTCTAGATAATTCAGGGGACTTCTTTTCCTCAAATTTCTCCTTTATATTGAAAATATAAGATAACATGAGTATTTGATAAAGAACCATGACTACTGTGAAAGGAAAAAGACACTGACCTAGAGTAGTCAAAATTGAAAACCACGAATAAACATAAAGGGGTATGAGTGCATATTTGATAGTCCAGTGAGCCTGTATAAGCCTTCGCCAGATGTAGAAGGTGTAGTGTCTGTTGTCAGCTAGTAGATATGGGTGTGCTATGCTGGAAAATGCAAATACAATTTTAAAAAATTTAACCTTCCAACAGAAAAAAATAAAACAAAATTAGCTTTCGCCAATGCACAAGCCTACCTGAAGTACTTAACCCATAGAGTGCTTAAGCAAAAAGCCACAGAAAAAAGAAGAATACTGTGACTTCGACTTTTAGCAATTAGATGGAACAACCAAATTACATGGCTAGGAGAGAAATGGAGAGGAAATGCAGCAGCAGCTGAAGTTAGACCGAAATACAAAATTTGCGAAAAATGTGGAGATACAACATGAGCCTCCTTAGCACCTGCCATACACAATAAAAAGAGATCATTAGTTCTATTTTTTTTTTTTTGAATAGAAGTAAATGAGAAGTATCAGCAAAAAGAATTACCAAGAACAATGCCGCCATTCAAGAAGACAAAGGCCACAAAAGCTGCAAGCACAAGTGCAAAGGGACTGAATGCAATCAGCACTCTCCACTTTATGTACCAAAACTGTTTACAGATGGCAATGATATCACCAATCAGACCTGCCAAATTATTTGCATAGAATTACTTGAGCAAAAAGCATTTGAAGTATCAATGCTGGTAACCGAGCTACTGAGCAAAGATCTTGTTACTAAAAAGCTAGTATATAACATGTAATTATGATGTCCACATTGAATTATAAGTCAAACTAAAGTAACAACCATGTTTCCTTTTCCCTTTAATATTTCTAAAGAAGTACACAATGAAATATATAGAACACGATTATAATTCAAGCTTACAAACCAGGGGAATAATCAAGCGGCCTTTCTCTTGAGTCAGAGCTCACCACTTCACTGGTAGTTGTGTTATGCTTTTGTCGCTTTCTCAAGTTTGGAGAAAAGGCCTTCATTTCCTTACCAGTAGAGACCTGCTTATGTTTCTCTACCTGTGTATCACAATTCTCCCTTAAAGCATGCTCCTTAGCAGAGAGATCCTCCACATAAAATATTGCACCATTTGCAGCCACAAAAATGACCCAAATTACATTTGTCTGCCGGCATAGAACCGCAACAGCTCCAAACTATATAAAAAGACAAATATTGGGTTTAAGATGACTTCTGATTTATACATGCTTTTGAGGATTTACAATAAAACCCTAACATTTTTTTTACATACACACAAGATAGTAATATAACTACCAGCATGCAAACAACGTGTGATATTTCCCAGATATGCGGTCACACCAACATTGCTGGGGCATTTACAAGTAACACTTGAGAGTCAAAAGTTCAAAATCAACACCATCAAAGTATGCTAGTTTGCACCGATTGTTTAATAGTAATTGAAACAAATTGTTTTGCCATTTGGTCATATAAACATGGATCCTGATATGCAAACCACTACACTAGGTTTCTTTACCAGTGTGGGTGCAAGGGCTGTTTATTATTTATTTATTTGGGGGTGGGGGGTGGCAATTGTCAATACTCAAAAAAAGGAATATACCTATTTTTATCAGGCTAACCTAACAGTGATGCATAATTTACAAATGTACGATAAAATATTAATCTTTTCAAAGGACCATCCCAATAAGATTAAAGAGGTTATACCTTACCCTCTACAACAATATCAACATGAACAAGTTTGTGGTACGGTGTTATCATGAACAGTAATTTAAGGATTGTGGAACAAGCTCTATACTGGATAGTGTTAACACCCCTACCAACACGCAACAGCACTTACCATAGCACTAAACCAGAAATGCTTCTTCAAGCAAGCTAAGTGCATCGCAAGAACAGCAGTGAGAGAAGCTACATCAGTATAATAAAGAAAAGTGAAGAACCAGTGCACCGGGTATAGACCAACTAAAATAGCATAAAGGGCCGCCTTCCGTTCCTTCATACCAGGTCTCAGATGCATAACAATATCTTGAACTAAGATGCTACATATAATTGCCAAGACAACATTTGTGGACCGTAGGATCGGGGTGGTACATAAATCAGATTGATTGAGGTTGAGGATCCATTTGCCTGGAAACAAAGAAGCAATGTATGCAAGTGAAAGACCGTACCTGCACGGTTTTTAAGATGAATAAAAATCAAAGTAGAGGATGCAATTTTGGCAGCAATTCAACCAATCAAAGAGCAGAGAATAAAATAATATTATGTCAAATTGGCTTTGAGCATAAGCTAATGGCAAACTTATATTAACTTTTTAACATTAAAATGGTTTGTATCAGGACGGGTACATTGCTGGTGGTTTAAAGACTGGTATGGAAAAGGGAATTATAAGAAATGCTTTGGAAAATGATAATTATAATGAGAGGAATTGTAGAAGAGGATCTGACAAGCCAGGAGGCGTGGTGATCATGGGATCCCAAGACCGGAAATTGCCCCAACAGTATTGCTGCGCCTGAGGGATGTGAAAAATCTCGTCCTGTCAAAGGGGAGGGGCTTCAAATAATAATAATAATGATAGAAGTGAAGTAAGAAAGAAAGAAAAGAGGAAGAGGAAAGTGATGGCAGAGAGGAACCATGTAGGGTTGGGGAACGATGCGATTGAGGAGCACAGAAACGGGGATCGCCCATAGGCTCACCGCCACCGCCGTCCTCACCCTCCCCATTTCTCTCCGTCTCTCTCTGTCTCTATCGCGGTCGTGAAATCGAGTCGGAGAGCAGCAATCAATCGCCTGGCGCGAAGGATAGAATGGAAGATCTATTTGTCGGGGCAGGTAAGCTACGCCTACGCTGCCATCTTTACTCGGACCCGACCCGATCCTATTTTTACAAGTAAAACTGATCTGAATCCATCAATCCGATCTAAAACTCAATTGAAACTCGCCCCCACGGATCGCCAACCAGAAATTAAATCCACACCGTCCACTCTCTCACCATCTGACGGCTCAATTCTCACTGCCCACGGATCAACCGTCCATTCCAACCCCTGACCCCTCCCTCACTATAAAAACCAACCCCTTTAAGCCCATCCCGCGATCAAGGCCTTTCTAGTTTCTACGTCATTCCCTCCCATCTTACCAAATTTCACTCGCAACTCAAAACCAACTAACCAAGGCGACATGGATACCTCTTCTCCAAATATGAAGAAAGGAGCTGCTGGGCGCAATGGAGGCGGCCTGAATAACAAACCCATTTCCAAATCTGTCAAGGCTGGTCTCCAGTTCCCAGTTGGACGTCTCACTTGGTACCTCAAGAAAGGCCGGTACGCTGAGCGTGTTGGGTCTGGTGCCCCTGTCTATGTTGCTGCTGTTCTCGAGTACCTTGCTGCTGAGGTACATTTCAAGTTCTCATTATCTTCACTTTTTTCTTTCATAAAGCCAGCAGATTAAATCGTCCTTAATTGATTTGTAGTTGTTGGAATTGGCTGGGAACGCTGCACGGGATAACAAGAAGAACAGGATAATACCGAGGCATGTGCTTCTAGCGGTAAAGAATGATGAAGAGCTCTGGAAGCTTCTCAATGGAGTCACCATTGCTTCTGCTGGTGTGATGCCGAATATTTGGTCGGAGCTTCTACCAAAGAAGAAGGCTGAGAAGTCTCCAAAGGGAAACTAGAGATGGAGGATCAGTTAGTTAATTAATTGGTGTTAGCTTTTGTATTTAGATCTAGTAATGTGATGTCTATGGTAGTCTAGAGATGATGAATGTGTTTTGTGTTAGGCTGACTTGTGGCATGCAATTAGTGAAGAAGATGATCTTTAACTTGTATGATTTGGTTGCTCTCTTTATTTCTATGTTGCAAATTTTTCTGACTAGTCATAACCTTTAATTCGCCCAACTGGGACCATGCGTCACTGCTAGAAACTTTACATTTTCTTGGCTTTTTCTTAAATTTTTTTTTGAAGAAACTATCTATGTTTTCTTATTTCAAATTTAATATTTTTATGATTTGAACTTTGAGAACAATATTTATTTTTTGAAAATTGGAAAGGTCATAGACAAGAAACTCCGTGTAGGCATTCTCATTGATTAGGGTGTTGTTATATGGCTATTTAGGGAGTTCGAAACTGTTGTTATAATTGTGATGATAGAGATTTTATGACATGTGATGTTGTGATTTTAATTTTAAAAAATAAATTGAGCTTGTCTCTTAGAGGTTCAATGCATATATATGAAATGCTTTGATTTTTTAGGAGGCTTCTTTGAAATTTGTATTGATTCATGATGAATAGTTTAAATTGTGTTATAGCTTTTATGAGAAAAAAAATATGACAGTAGATGATAATTCACGTCTTAGTTTGAGTTACAGATAAAAAAATATATACTTAGTTTGATATGATCTATCGTGAAATAAAATGATCTGTAATTGGGAAATATGTTTAGTTTTGTTAAAGCGCATTGCATTCTAGTACCGTAAAAGATTATTATTATTTGTTAAGTTATTTTCATTATCAAGTAAGATGACCTTTTGTGGGCACTTCTTTTTAAGCTTCGCAACAATTATTATCAATGACCAAATATTTCTCGAAAATTAAAAGAGGCACGGGATATTGTAGAAGTTCGATAACCTACCAATTGAAAACTAGATTTCTCAAAAAAATGCCCGCATTTTCAAGATAAATAATTGAAAGAGGCATTCAATTTATCTGCTTTGAAAGTTGGTAGATGAATGCCTAACTAACTAAATAGCTGAACAAAAAAATTAACGATGGAAATTAGAGCAAAATTGGTGTTTACTACAGGTACAGTATAGCTGATGGTCCTTTTGTAGGTTTCTTTTTATAAGTTTCAAGATGTCGTAACACTGAGATTTGACACGCTTATATATGAATGGTGTTGAGTGTTGAGCCAAGAAAGTGCACTGAGAACTTTGGTGGGGGATAAAGTTACATTTTAGTTCATGATAAAGGGATTTAGATGGCTGATACAAACTTTGTAAGAGTATCATATTCAATGAAACAAGCAGTACTATCGTACCGATTTCTTTAAAATAAGATAAATGCAAACTACAGAAAAACTAAACTAAAAATTTAGAAATAGGAAATCAACGTTACAGAAGCAGGATATTTTAACCAATTAAAAACTGAACCATTACAAAAATTTAACAAAGATGAACTCAAATTATATCTTCCATATATAACTAGTTGAATACAAAATAGGTTTGCTCAATTAGGAAATTTAATCTTTTGTCAACATCACTTTCGTCATCATCTTTCTGTGGTGCTCAACTGCATTGTCGTATAAAATAGTAAATCAAACTAACTAATAATAAAGTGCATATTCTGTATATCCAGATGTGGTTTTATAATGAAAATCTTCATATTGGAGAATTCTTAGCGGCCTATCTCCTCAAACTTTCCACTATGTATGTTGCATACAGGTCCCTGTAGCATAAAAATTAAATTCAAGTAAACAAATTTGTATCATTAACCATGACAGTAGGTTATTAGAGGAAGCTATAAATTTGTAAACAGAAAGATGCGAAAAGCAAAAAAATTTCTTGACAGAAAACCTATTGTTATACCATCCAAAATACTCTAGACTGCTCATATTCGCCAAAAACAGCTAAAAACTAAGAGGCAAGCTCAATTTAACAGAGCTAAGTTGCCCTTACTTTCCACAAAATTCAGAACCCAAAATAAAAATTTCTCCTTGCTTGATTGTAAATAATTCTCAGAAAAACAAATTACTATAAGTATAGGCAAAGCTGTTAATATTCAGTGGAATCTGCAAACTTTGTGCATTCTTTGTTTTTCGGATGTAACCATAAGTACCATGTGCTATCATGCAATTTCTGGTACTATTTGCAACAAATCCTAAATAGTGCAGGATTTGGAATCAACTCATAAAATAAAACTTACATGGAGTGCTGGATGGCTTCATAAGCAGCAGTCGCGGGCAAAAAGTCATTGACAGCTACTTCTTTGTTCTCGTTCTTCTTATCTGTATTTTGAATTTTGATAACGGTCAAATAATAATAAGCCAACAGATAAAAATGCAAACCCCATCAATCAATTTAAAGGATAAGAGATGTACAAGGATATTAATGGATGTCAAATTTAAACAAAAGAGCATTATTTTCTTTGTTATTTCTCTTTTCTGTATTGTTTTTGGTTTTTAGTTGTGCTTGTTTTCTTCATTTATCTGGCGAACAGAACTAAATACTTCTGATTATTTATAACTCAACTGTTATTTCTCATATTGAAATTAACATCCAAAAGTTCAAAGAATATTAGCCCCAGCCAAATAAAAGGGGGTTCAGATATCTTGCAAAAAAGAAAAAAACCAGAGTTGAGCAGAACATTTATACAAAATTGCTGACTTCATATAACTCTAACAAATAGCAGATAATTATGAGGGGATTCTATTTGAACTTGATGCAATCAGTCTTTATTTAATTTGTGCTTAGTGAAGCTAAAAGAAGCCTTAACAGAGTTAGGGGGCAAAATTGTCAATATTCAAATGAACATGCCCATAACATGTTAACAGTTGGTTCCTAATATATCATAAATGTCGGGTACTGCTACTAGACACAAGTGAGTTATTTGCAATAGAAGAGCAGTGTTATTTACAAAAACCAGAAACTTCTATGGTTCAGTATGTAAGGTTGACAATTCTGAACTCGAGCACTGGCATCAGCATGAACTGAACTGCATACCAAAAGAATCAAGGTAAAGTACTAGAGTAAAGAAATATACAATCTTCAAAGAAGCGCCTGATTTCAGCTAAGCGATGTGGGGGCAGCTCCTTGATGTCAGTAAAGTGTTTGTACTCTGGGTCATCAGCACAGACTGCTATTATCTTGTCATCTTTCTCTCCCTTTAAAATGCAAAAATGCATGTGTTAAAAACTAATCATGTTGATCTAGCTCGGGCAAATATGGAAATGTTTAAAGCCTTTGCATGAACAACATAAGCATTACTTGGTCAACATGAATATATCTTCTGCAAAGGTCTACATGGATATTTAAATTTTTGCAAGGCTATTATAAAAATAAAATATTTGTGAAGGTATGTATGCAAATATCCAAATGTCAGGAGAAAAGTATGAAAATATTACCTGATCAATCATAGGCATGAGACCAATGGCCTTAGCCCTGAGGAAGCAACCTGGAAGGACTGGCTCCTGCATCAATTAACTATTTATTTGCAACAATTGGCAGTATAGTATAAAAATAAAATATTTGATCCAAAATCCTTTTCAATATTGATACCATATTCACCATATCAAATTCTTAGTACTGTGCATATTAATATACCTGCATGATGACCAAGACATCCATGGGATCACTGTCTTCACAGAGAGTACGAGGTATGAACCCATAGTTGTGTGGATACACCACTGACGAGTATAATACACGGTCAACCTAAAAAAAAATTAAAAACTAATAAGATCTTTTCAGATATACTAAAGCACCAAAATTTGGGACAAATCAAAAACTTGATTCAGGCTTTTGTGTAATACCTTTATAAGACCAGTTTTCTTGTCCAGCTCATACTTCACTTTGCTTCCTTTTCCAATCTCCACAACCTGTAGCAAATTTAATGAACAATTGCAAGCTAAATGCTAATAGCCCGATAAAAATATACAAGGGCACAAAGTGACT
The DNA here is from genome assembly GCA_037678475.1 of x Bolboschoenoplectus mariqueter. Lineage (NCBI taxonomy): Eukaryota > Viridiplantae > Streptophyta > Magnoliopsida > Poales > Cyperaceae > x Bolboschoenoplectus > x Bolboschoenoplectus mariqueter. The sequence continues at coordinate 191,055 of CM075242.1, read as the reverse complement.
GTATGACCTTAAGAGCAAGCAAAATGTATTGATTTTAAGACATGTTCACCCACTAGTCAAGAATTTTAAGTCTAAAGTCACACCCTGTATATGAGATAGAATGTTAACTTACACAATTGAATATAGTAGGCGCGCCCGGACCTGCATTAAAATTACAAAATCCCATCAGAAACACCGCATAAGTAGTAACATTTAATTAATGTAAGCCTTTTAATTTGATACATTCAGAAATGTGTGTGTGTGTGTGAAAGAAAGAAAAAGAGAGAGTACCAATCTCGAGGTCATGCCAAGGGTGAGCTGCAACGGACCTGTGAGACAAGGAAGAGAGTATTCTTTCATTCAAAGGCACCCTCTTTGGCTTGGATTCCGTAATAATTTTCTTTGGTCCAGTGACCTCTGGCTCTGACTTGTCAATCTCAGCCTTCAAATCGCTAAAGACTTCATTGGGCTCCTTAGTGTTGGCTACTACTTCAATAGGTGTGGGTGACATCTTTTCTGTAATATTTAGAATTTAAGAGTTCTGATTTAGAAACAAACGAAAGCAACATACAGTTCACGAAAACCAACAATTTTGGTATTACAGAAAAAATATAACAAATGAAGGAAATCTGCAAATTACCACTGTGTTTAAATTTACATGAACAAAAATTATACAGTTCAGGAAATTAGATATTGTCCCTCATGAAAAAGCAACATAGATAATGATATTCTACAAGTATCTTATTTCTTGGAAACCTACATACAATCAATCAAGTATTATAATAGAGCTGTCAATATTTAACATTAGCCGAAAACAGTAATTGCAGAACAAAAATAATATACTGCACTTATACTCCAAAAAACTAACCATATCCATATTGGATATGAATTTGACACAGATACCAGTATTATGTAGGTAAGCAACCTGGTGTATTTAGACTTTGTTAAATTTATTTGACCAAGAAACAGGCGCTGGTCACAGAGAATCCTGACCAGTGGGCTCCTTCATCTCGGTGAATTGTATCCCTTTTCACCTTTTTTCCTTTTATACGTTCCTATTTTCTTAATTTTTATTAACTTAAATTGTACAATTAGTAGGCTTCATAAAGGATGGTCATAAGGTTAACCATGGTTGTACCGCAACAGAACACTAATGTTGTAAGATTTCTGTAGCTCTCTGTAATGTAGGCATTAATCATTCACATGATGACAATCACGTGACTGAAGCTAACCCCCGTAGTAAAATGTTAGAAGCATACTATGTGATATGTCAATTTTGTTAAAATGCTTTAAGGAAGTTCCACTTCGAGGAATAAAAATGTGCATTTTTATATATTATAAGTTAAAAGCATCTTATTTGATATATTGTATGAAATGCTTTGAATAAGCTTCAGTTTAAGGAATTGAATGTAAATTTTTCTATATATAGTGGTTAAGACAAGTGAAAAACTAAAGAGCATAATAAATAGACTTGACTATTTATTGATAAAACTGCAGAAATATGTGAAAAAAGCATAACAAATGGATGTGTATTTTTTTTTATTTGTTTGAGGTTAGCAGGCGAATTGCATGGGTAGATTACAGAACTGGTACAGAAACAACAAAAGGAAACTGGATCTCCTTATGAACAGTAATTTCGGAGAGTATATTTTCATTCAAACAAGCAAACACAAATTTTAGAGATCTATTACCACCCCCTATTCTATTGTTTGAGAAGCACCGTACTTCAAATTAGGACCTTCTATCAAAGCAAGCAATAATCCAGTATTAATTGCTACCACGGCTTGGAAAATGTATCGGCAGCCTATGATCCGATTATTGCGTGATTTTCCAAACCGAGTGGCTGCTTTTTGGTTTTGAGCGAAAGAACGCTTGAATCGGAAGAGACTCACCTTGTGTCTGATTTACACCTATGATCTTCCTTGCTCGTAGTTTGTTTGCGACTGATTAGTATATTTATACGAACGCAGATTTCTGAACTCCGATCGGTTGAAATGAATGGTAAATTAGAGATTCTCTAGCTCAAAAAGTGATTTTCATTACAGCAATTTAAAGACAGAGGTGGAAAAACCAGAATCCGGGATAGTTGCAAACGCACCTGGAGATGTGAAATCAATGAAACGGAGAATGCTTCTCTCTTAGGTCTGGTGGAGAAGAAACAAAAAGCTAAAATGAGTATGGACAAAAGAGAAGCATAGATGGGAGATTTTTATAGTAAAAGAACAGGAGAGGAGGGAGAGGTGGGTGTCTCGTTCCCGCCTCTTTCTTCCCCTCTAATTTTCTCCTTCGGTTCCAAAAGTAAAAGCTGTCACTGCTTCATCAAATTACGGACTATGCAGCCGGTCTACCGTTGAATTGCCGGACCGTTTTCAAATAATCATCTTCAAGCCATTTTACGCATTACCAACTTATATTATGCATATAGGATATGTCTGCTAATAATATTTGCATTGAAATAATAATACCTATTTATAAACATTACTGATGCCATCAGAATAATTAAATTAAAAAATGCAAATTTAAATATGTGCCTCTAATTCGATTGGGCTAATATTTTTCATAGGAAGTGATGTATCAATTGTACAAGGATATTTGCAAAAAATAATTATAAAAATATTTATATTTGTTAAAAGAAAAAGATTGATCTCGGATCATTTTGTATTCCAATTCTATTCCAATTCTGCGGTCTAAGCATTTAATGGTTGAGGAGGCTCACTTTTTATTTATTGCGGAAGGAAGCATCGGGTTCCCGGAGACCCGGACCGGACGGTGAGATTCCCAGGTATCAGAAACAGCACATTCGTCATAAGTTCTTTCTCTGCAACTGGCCCATTCCACGTGATAGACCGAAACTTAAAATGTGGGTCCAGTGCTGACCCAGATCTACACTTTTTCCTACAAAGCATGTTCGCGGTGTAATTCCTCGGATTACGGAGTCAGCTCCGAGCAACGTGGCGCCTCACTATTAGGCCGATTGCGGGGACCACAAAAAGACAACCGTATTCCTTTATGATCCCATCGGGAGATCTGATCCGTTGATATATTATCGGATGGCGAGGAATGCTGGGTGTGACTGTTCGTAATGGGGAATCGAGTAAAGGATCTGAGTTGGCGTGGAAGTAACGTCACCGAAAAGGCATTATTCGGGAAGGGAGGTCCTCTCCAGTCAAGAAAGTTGCATTTAACGGCACGTTACATCATTTAATACGATGCCTTGTGGTTATCCTGAGAATTGAACGGTTCAGATCATTAATTTTAGTCTCCTGTTTCTAGACTGACTGGAGGAATTTTATAAATGCGCGTGAGGAGTACGAACCTCCCCCGAGTAATTGGAAACGGAATAACGAATTTTCATTACTTTTACCAAATTCCAGTAATAAATTATTGACCTAATTAGGTACATGGCCATGAGTGTCGGTTGACACGACTCAATCAACGAGTTCGGACCTCCTATCATTAAAAATTATGACTCACTGTCATAATTTTTAAACTGTTTGATTTAATTTTAAAAACTCAAATTTAAATATAATTTTTTTATAATTTATTAGATCTCACTTATCAATGACATAAATTTAATTATGATAACACCTTGTTATAGAAAAAATATGACGGCGGATGTGAATTTCTGGATTAACGACAATTTGTTAGAAATCTGTGGTGGACATGCTGTTTGATTGCCATGGTTGTAAATTTCTCTTTGAATTATATCTCTTCATTTGATAAGTGAAATAAAATTAAAATATAATAAGTATTAAATCATTCTAAAACATTAATATTTAATAGTAGTGAAGTAAATAAATGAAATTGTGAGAATAAAATGTGTTAAAAATTATTAAATTTGATGATTTAATTTTATTCTATTTTTATAAATATTTTAATTTATTTCATTTTAAATAATTTTTATTTGATATATTTAAAAATCTTAAGATATTTAAATTATCTTTACTAAATGGAAGGTATGGACCCAAATTGTTGGACCTTTTTTTCAAGACATAAAGTAGAATATTTTAAAATATGAAATTGTTTCATCAATGTAATCAATAAATTAACTTGTTCGAATGGGGCTACGCGAGCAACAAACGAAGAGAAGCCAACACGTCTTTTTTCTGGTTGGCTCTGTTTCTGAATTGGTCTTTTGATTTGTGCGAAATATAGGCGCCTCCAATTTTTTTGTTTATGTTTCACGTACTGGTTGATTTTCTGAATCGCACATGGTTGTGCCACATTGTGTGGCGTCTTACTGACAGCAGATTCCACGACAATTGCTACTACAGAAACGCCAAACAGCCGATCTAGTAGACAAGTACCATCAGAATTTATAACCAAATAAAGAGAGATGGACCCACATGTCAATGACTCACGATATCATGTAGTTGCGCAATCAATCCCAAAATAAATGGACTTTAATTCAACCAAAGAAGTTTTAATTTTAATTAAAGTATTGGTTTTTGGCCTACACGTTGGGTTTAATTAAATCACGTGAATGAGTCATCGTACCAACTACTAAATACAGTTGAATTGGTTCTGTCAAAGAAAGATCAATCCTGCGTGTCATTAAATTGACAATTGACGAGCTTTGATTAATTAATTAATGAACTGTGACTTGTGACCAATAGTATGTATGACATGTAAGCTCTAATGTCAGCTGTCACATGCTGCTACAATTCTTTTCTTTTTCTTTTTTTAGTCTGCAAGATTTGTAAATTAAGTACTGCTTAATAGTAAATTAGCACTTTAGCACAGCCTAGAACAGAGCAAATAAAAGACTCCCCACCGACACAATTAATTGTAGTTAATGGATACTAATGCTGTCTCTTCATTCTTTTTTGTTTTTTCATTATTTTATGAACTATAACGAAAGTTAAGAATTAGACAAGTACTAGGCTAGATTAGGAAGTTGGCCTCCAACGCGACAGTGATAACTGTATTTTTTATCTATTATTATACACTCTTAAATATTATCACCAAAAAGCATCGAATATCATCTTAGAGATGAAAATATTTAATTGATTATACATCTTTCAAAAAAATATTTATATTTAATGATAAAAAAATTATATCTTATATCATTATAATTAAAACGCTGAAAACTGTTACTTATTTAGAAATTTTTATATAAGAAAAAGAAAATGATAAATGCTTTATATCCTAAATATAAACATCAATAAGTTTAAATATAAATATACATTTTCAGACGCAAATAAACAATACAAGACATGAAGGTGTAAAAATAATTTTCTTTTTGTTTGTATTAGAAGAAGCCATTAATACGTAATATCTTATAAGCAACATACGTCACATGCACGATAACTCTCCGAAATTTACCCCAAGAAAAAAAGCATGAAGACTGTTGTTACTGGGAATGAAACAGCAAACCTTGTAGAAGTCCGTCAACGACAAATACGTGTTTCATATTAAGTTTTTAGAGTAAGTTGTGACTAATTTCAAAACTCCATGCTAGCCAGTGGGCCATTCCTTTTTAAAAGTCTTAATGAGGACCCACCGTTAAAAGGATAACTTCACCATTTCCTTGACTGGTGTAATTATTAGAGATTGTTGGGCCCAATTTGTGTAAATCTGATCGTCTTTTATGTTCAAGGACAGTTTTTGTGGCCCAAGTAAAAAGCCCACTGATTGTTGGGCCCACCTGTCTGTAAATCAAATTCTCTTTCCAGCCGAAACAAATGATGGCCGTATATACTTCGGGCGCTCCGATCTTAGCATTGAAAGAGGAAGTGGGGAACAACTCTCAGGAGACGGTACATGTATATTTTAAAGTGCATGTCCCACTTGGACTTAAGTAGTCATTTTCAGGAATTGACAGTATTCACTATTGTGTTGAAAAGGAATAAAGTAGATACACATATATAATTATGAGCATTTTTGTACATACTTTTGTAATCCTTAACTTTTCTTGAAAAGAACAAAAAGAGAGCCAAAAAAGCTGCCAGCACCGCTCAAAATGCGCCCCTCGAATTTGTCAAAACATGAGATTAACCACACTCCCTCTCGAGTCTCGAGACACGAACGAACAATCATAGCTAAAGCAAACATTCCCTCCAGTCAATTATTAGCCTCGTGGATAGAATATGCACTGTGCACACACTCTTCCCATTTCTCAAGAACGAATCTTCTCATTTTTCTGCACCACAATTCTCTCCCTCGCTGCCAAGTGCTCAAGCCCAGCAACATAGCATGCGCTCTTACCTATTTACACTTTCTCCGTTTATTACATTACATCAAACCCTCCTTTTCTTCAAGACCAGAGATTCTGCTTAGCATTATTGCTCTCACACTGGAGAGCAACCGAGACTCGGTTTTTCTGGCTTTTTATTTAACTGGGAAATGCTTCACTTGTGGGGGACAAAGGCCTTGATCTTTACCACATCCTTCTTCTATTCCCCCTTTTTGTCTAGTAAAAGAATATGTAAAATTGAAGGAATCAAAAGAATAGGTAGCTTTCTAGCATTTAATTAGATATGAGATATTTAGAATCTCGAGGCCTGAAGGCAGCTTTGTGTCCTTGCTACCAGCAGCATCTCCTCCAGTTGCACCTTCCCATTTGATGCATTCATGCCATTACTCGTGAGCATGACAGCGGCAGCATTACCAGCAGTAGGATTACTGTTACTATTGTTTCTGGTTTCAGACATGATGTTTGGTGTCGGATTGATAGTTGGTCTGGGGCGATAGTTGTCATGGTCGTCCAGCTCGACTGAGAAAAGAGAGTGCACAGGCCGGTGGTCAGAAAACCGGGATTCGCCTCTTGTATACCACATTTGATTCATCCCATTCCCTCGCCATAGAATGCGATCACACCTAAAAGTAAACTTGGTGAGATATCAGTATGATTATAATTATTTAACCCTGTGTGGGTTAAAATTAAATAGATAAGACAAAATTAATTTGATTATCCTTGCATAAGAAAGGCAAGATTAAACGTTGGCTGCAACTTGAGTTTGTTTAATTACTTAGTTGTCTTTAAAAGTGAACTTTCTAATTAAGATTTAATTTACTTCGATCAACTGTAACATTGCGGAAATGCAAAGGGAAACAACTGAGGAGGTCAGACCACCACATGATGCTAAAAGCAGATTGATCATGTGCAAAACCTTTTATATCTATCCCTCACATGATGGCACGACTCATGCATTATGTGTATTATGGCCTCATGGCAAAGATACATGGGACCAACTCTCTGTACTTTATTTGGTTTATGTTTCTCCAATTTGAGATAGCTCTACAATCTTTATTAAAGCGCTTCTAATTTTTATTCCTTTGTACTTGCTGGCTGTACTATTTGTCGCCACTATTATGACAATCTCCTAGTTAGAGGTAACTAACCATTAGTAGTTTAGTATCAACCAAAGAGCTTCCTTGAGATGCTCTTTTTTCGTTTTTAATTGGAAAGGTCGACATACTTGATAAATATCATGAATTTAATTGTAGGTGCTTATTAATTTGATTTTATTAATTGGAAAGGTCGACATACTTGATAAATATCATGAATTTAATTGTAGGTGCTTATTAATTTGATTTTATAGTATTATATATAGAACTAACAATAGGAGTTATGTTAAGCAAGAGGGATTGAGATTTTACCAAGCAGGAGTACGCCGTTTTTCTTTGGATTTACCAGAATTGGCCGCATATATATCAGAATCTTCAATGTACTTATATGTAGGTGGAAAATATATTGTGCCTTCTTTCCACCCTGTGAAAATGCGGCCGGCCCTCTGCTCAAACCTTAGCTGTAATCAGAAAAAAAAAAGGAAAAAAGAAATAATTTGTTAGTTGTGTATTTTGTCTACTTTACTGAAACCTGTTGTTTTCTAGCTTTTGGTGAATTCCAACCTGGTCTCTCTCCAACAATGCATTCCAGTCATTCTTCTCCAACAGCTCATTTGTGTTGGTGGAATTCGATGCTAGTCTATAGTTCAGATCGCCTAGCCATAGGATTTTGCTACAAATATAACAGAAGTTATCAGAAGTCTAATTCATCAGCACTTCATACTAATTAAAATTTCTTATTCAAGAACACACTCTCTGTTTTTTTTTAAATTAACTTTCAAAGGGTTTCAATCCTTACTCATGTTCTAAGATTGTCTCTGGGGACAATGCAGCCACCCTAGAAAAGCGGCGAGACTGGAGAAATTTAGTTTTCTTCAAGATCTCTATCACATCAGAATTTCTTCGAACTTCATCTCCATCCTTTTCGCCAGATGCCAAATGTGTGCACACAAAACAGAACGTTGTTCTTTGTATCGTCATACTGATGGAAATCGAACCCTGTCTCAATTCCACATGTTTAATTAGATATGTTCAATTAGATTGAAAACTATTATGTTCATGAATTCTATACACCCAACGTTTTAGGAAAATTAAAATTCTAACAAGATGGACGCAAATGAGATACCTTATTACCCATGTAGCCCATAATACCCCTGCCGACACAAGAAACCTTCACACTCGTTATGTGCCGCATCAGCTCCTCTCTCACCCAAACACACAAAAAGACACCAACCATCTGTTTGCTAGCCACCAATACATATCTCCCTCCTCGGCATGTCGATCCTGCCAATTCTTCCTCACTGCTGCTACTGCTGCTGCTGATGCTGCTATTAGTACTGGTACTCCATCTAACTGGCTCGATTTCGCTTTCCATTGCCAGCAGGTCTGAGAAACTGACACGAGGCTTGTCATGGGCATTTGTGTTATTAGGTGTAATGCGGGGTGTATTTGTGAAGGAGGAGGCGTTTAGAGCCTGGCGAATAAGGTTTAGCCACTTCTTAGCAGGGCGCTTGTCCTCGGTTCCAAGTACATTTCCTGCATTTAACGGCACGATCTCTTGGAACCTGGAAATGAATAATATTTAGTTGCTCTGCATTTGAGGTCTACTTAATTTAGTTGATTAAGAAATATCTTTGCTTATAGTTTGATAGAATTAATTAATTTTACTTTAAACTTCAAAGTGTTAAGCAGATTTGGTGGGTGCAAAGTAAAACTTTTTAGGATGTGAACCTTTAGTTAATTTGGTAATAAATTCACTTTGACAACTTAAAAAAAGAAAAGGAAAACCTTGGTCAACAACCTACTTTTTTCAGCATGATTTCAAGTTATTAGTTTAATGCAAAGTTTCAATGAATTGTTCATATCCCTTCATCATAAATTTACAGAGTATATGATTATGATCAGATCAGGTTTGTAAAGGACAAATTTTGAAGATATCTATTTAACTTTGCTTTAATTTTGCTACTTAATTACAATAAAAGCCGAGTCAACAATCAACTTTTGTCATGTCAGTTTTAATTATTTATTAAAATGCAAGAGCCTACTTCAAAGGCCATGATCAGTTGTAAATTAATTACTATATTACTATTACCACCCCATTATCATACTGACTAAGCAAACGTCCTTATGACTGTAACCTAGCTAGTGCCTTATTTAAGAAGACGGTGTCAGGCAATGTTGCATTTATCGACACACAGTTGCATAGGAAACAGAAAAGGATGGTAAAATCTAATACATGTAATAAAGTATTCTAGCTAGGCAAGAGGAATAATAATGATTAATGGCATCTTAATGAGTTGTACGTACAAGCATACATCATATATAGCATTATAAAGTAAATGTAGAGTAACAGATGAGCTTGCTGAGAGAAGAAAGAATAATGGAAATTAAGGGGATGCATCATGCATGCATATAAATTCAAAATACGAACCCTAGTACATAGAGATCGGCTGGAGAAGGGGTGCTTAGGAGCCAGTCGTTTAGGTTGAGACCCTCATGTGGGGCCCTCCCTCCAACGTTCCAGGTCCCCACAAAAACCCTAACATTCAACAGAGCAATCACATCAATACAAATTTGGAATTGTTTTGATATATCAAGGGAAAAAAAATAGTTCTTGAAAAGGTAATTTAATTTACCGAAGAGATTTTTGAGCTGGTACATAATTAGAGGTTGATGGTAAAACGTAATCAGAGTTTAGTAATTTTATGTTTTCAGTGCTTTCAATTAACCACCCACCTGCAAATGAAAAACAGTCACAATTAATACCTTCGTCAAAAACGTAATAAAATCTATTTATTAATTATTCTGAAACATTTTGGCAAAAGCTATTAGCACATCTAGCTAGGTATATTCAATAGTGTACACATATTTAACTTATTACTTTGACCAAAATGTTAGAGATCATAACTAAAAGGAACTTTTGTTTTGTTATTAGAACCCAAGGAAGGAGCTAGGAAACTATTTGTGGAACGCTAAGCAACTTTTTTTGACAAAATAATTTAAAAGAACATGAGAAAAGAATAGTATTTCTTTTTGAAAGTTCAAAACGAGTAGTTGATTTTACGGAAAAATGTCTTCTCAGTTCTCACAAAGCTGCCACCTTTCCTCCTAGACTCGGTCAAAACAAGGGATAAAACAAGCCAAAATTTGTGAAGGAGAAGAGAACAGTTAGAGGGATTAAAGCAAAAAAAAAAAAAAAAGGAATTGGTACCTGACAAATCTCTCCTCATAAAGCTGCCGTCTCTTCTCATAAAGCTTCCATCTTTGTCCGAACAGCTCTTCCTCCTTTCTTCGCCTCCTAACATTTCCCCTTTTCAGTTTCAATTCAAAGAGGAAAAAAAGAAAAAAAACAAAATTTTGAATTCGAGGAGCTTATTTCTCACTTGAATATTTCTGCTGGAGAATATTAGCATCAGACGATATCAGTTCTAATTCTTTAATTAAATCATCCTTTTCATATTAAACGAAGCCAAAAACATCAACTCCCAAAGATTCCGGGGAAAACAGAGCAGTTCATGTAAGCTAGAATTACTCAATTTTAAATAATACAAAATGAAGAAATATAACACGAATTCTCGGTTGAATAACTTCGAAGAAACTTTCTTCTCAAAGAAAATGGGAAATTGGTACTGGGTCATAAATAAACAAGTTTAAAAGAGTAAATTCTTACTGGTTAAGTCAGAATGGAACTCTGAATTCTTCATGTTGAGCCATTTCTTCACCAAATTTTTGGGCCAAGATGGGGACTGCAACAGAATATACGTTCTTCGTAAATAAATCAATAAAGCCAAACACGAAAAGTGGAATAATAGCAGAAAGGTCGTCACCTTGGGGATATTTGGGTGCTCTGGTTTCATAATGTTAATTAGTGAACAAATTTAGAGATGCCACAAAACCTGAAACAGAGAAGAATGTTCGGAGAGATTCATTTTGATGGCATAGCAGGAAAATATTGACATAAACATAAGTTCATAAACATTAATGAGAAAAAAGATTGCTTTCTTTTGTTTATCCTTCATTATTGCATTGCAAGGCTATCCTCTCCAGATTTTGTTGTGCAAGTATTTCTAACACGCACATAACATTCCTTGAATGAAAAACAGAGATGTATACCTGTACCTAGAAATTAAAGAGGAATATGAGCAAATAGTAGTGTAATTGGTACCTTTTATATTCTGGATTCGTTTTGAATTTGCCCCTTCGCAAGAACAATTAAGTTGTAAGGAGAGAGAGCATGGAGAGAGAAATCGTTAGGAGGGGATGGAAGTTAGATTTATAGGCAGAGAAAAAAGTAGTACACAATTGGTCACATCATTAAACAAGTGCGAAGAACAGAACAACCAAACATCAAGAAAAGGAAGAAAAATGAGCGAGTGCGATGAGTATGCGAGATTTTTAATTTAAAAAAGAAAGAGATACGAAATGCGATGGAAATGCGGGCCCGCCTCTCACTGCAGAATCCGAACTGATCTTCTTTGGCGACTAATATTGTATCATGTCATATAGCGGGTTAAGATGCATTACGCAATACACAGTAGAGGAGTTAGGCGCGAGTAAAGTAGCACCTCAAGATGGAGCATTTAGTGATGATTAAATTTAAAGTAGCACCTCAAGATACGGTTGTTAATATTATTATTAATATGTATTTTATTTTATATATTAAATAAATTATTATATGTGTTAATGATTTTATTATTTAAATTTATTTTGTATAATACTATTATTATATAATTTAAATGAGTTATTATGTATATTAATGATTTTATTATACAAATTTATTTTGTACAGTACTATCATTATGTAATTTAAATGAGTTATTATATATATTAGTAATATTTAAGTTAAATAATAAAAATATCGTACATAATACAAATATTAACATACATAATAACACATTTAATGCGTATAATAAAGTTCGTATCATTAATAGTATCAATAATGATATATCTATAATATTTTCCTAAATATAAATATATCACCATTACATGCTATTTAAATATATTTTTAGATTTTCCTAAGTCATTAACATGCATCTAGTTAATTAACTAAATGATATAAGGATGCATATATTGTTTGATATGCATCTAAATAGCATATCTTGCTGTAAGATATGCATAAAGCATAAAAGAACATTAATCATAGATAGTTAGAAATTTTGAAAGCTTGAAAACTAAATAGAATTAACGATCGAGAGAATTTCAATCGAAAGTAAGTAAACATTTGTATATATTTATTTTAAAGAAGTTTGGGAACTTTGAAACTAAATAGAATTATTGAGAGAATTTCTGTAGAAAGTATGAAAACATTTGTAGATATTTATTTTAAAAAAGTTTGAAAGCTTTGAAAACTAAATAGAATTATTGACATATTTTCAGTCAAAAGTAAGAAAGTATGTAGATTAAAACGTTTGAAATTTATTAAATAATATAGCAAGATCTTCAATTATATGTCTATATATTTAAATAAAATTTAGAAAAATTAGAACTTGTAATATATAGTGTACTCTCTGCATATTCTTATATTTCCATTCTTTGAAAACATTTTTTTTGAGATAAAAATGAGTCTAAATTATCTAATTTTAAATATTTATAAATGATTTTTATTCGGATTTCGAATATACGACATTTCACACGAAAAATATTATCTTTGTCATTAGACTAAACACTAATTTTTTTTGAAAACATTAAATAGTATTAAGCTTGTCATTCTCCTAATCTGCTCCTGCTTTCATGGCTGTCATGTTGTTCAATTTTTGTTAAATCTATATCTTGACCACTATATGGTCAATGTACTTTTCAAATATTCCTCCAAGTTTTCTCTCTTTTCTTTTTATAATTCATTTGGTAAGGTACCTTTTTCTTTTTTCCATTGGAAACTTCTTCGTAGGGTATGGTCTTATAAACTTATTAATAATGAGCACTTAAAAAGAACGCATTGCAAAATAGCACTGGTAAAAACTATGATCTCACATTGCGTTTTGAGCTACATCTAATTAATTTACTGGTGGCTAAGTAAATAAATAAATAATTGTTCTCCTTGTATCTCGGAAGAAGGTCCAAATTAAGACGTCAGCAGCTAGAGCAAACTCAGCTGTAGGCTCTATTAATTAAATATACTATTATGTTGACGTTGATATTATCTTATCAGCATGCACTTTAGCTCCAGCTCAGCAAAAAGTCGGCTCCTTTTTTGGAAGCAAAGATATATACACGGTCAATTTGGTTCCTAGAATAAATTGTACAAGTCGGTCCAATGAAATATGTTTTCCATGTAACCATGTGGAAAAAGCTCATCTTTTTTATGAGATGATTATCAAGTGCTAGCTAGGAACCATTTAAGGTGTCACCAAATTAAAAATTATTACATCAGCAAATTAACAATTACAGAAATAAAAATATTCTGAAATTAATATGTAGAGAATTGTTAAATTAATAATGTGACAATTAGTCATTGAATTAACAATTATAGAAATGCTTAACTATACTTCCTTGATATTGACTCGTGATTTGTTATCATCTTATTACTGCATTAAATATATAACTATGCGTCTATACCTAAGTTGACGTTTCAATAATAAGTACGGCCAGTATACCGACTCTTCTCTATAATATTTTGTCAAGAAATTTTTTTGTAGGTTTCAAAAAATAAGCAGATGATATTCGGCTGATTTGAAATCCTCAAAATGTTAAGAAACCTTTCTGCTTAAGAATTCAAAAGCAATTGATCAATAACATAAGTCACAAAGACCCTTTTTCTCTTTTTTTTTTCTTTTGTTAACAAAGAGTTTATGGTTGTCTCTATCATGTACGATTCATTATACGGAGTAGAACAACATAGTAAATTTTAATATTATTTTTTAAAAATAAAAATTTTCATTAACTCCAATATTTACTTCTTTAAAACAATTGAATCAGCAGCCAGCGATTCATTCATTCCTCTTCTTTTTTTTTTATCAGAAAACGCAAGACATTTCTTTAGAAGACATAAATTTTGTTTTTTTCTTTTCAATTTTGAGAAAGAAAAAGAATGCATGACCCGTTGGAATTAGAGAATAGTCAATGCATTTTCATTCGAATCTTATATTAAATCAAATCAAAGCATTAACACCCCTAAGACATTTTGACAATTTTGTTAAAACCACTTCCTAATTATTTATTTATTTTTCCTCCTTCCTACGCGATCCGCGCGTCTTTCTTTTGCTCATTATATTATTTTCTGGCCAATAAGAATTGAACCGTTGACGTCTTGAAAGTTGAATCATAATTTGTTATTTAAATAATCACACTTAGTGGTATGGTCAGCTGATCGACATGGACATATTAATTTTCTGCAAATAATGGCTGATCCAAAATGCGCATGTAGGCATATGCCAATTTTTATACCGTATATAAATAAACTTTAATCTAATTAATTTGGTGTTATATTAATTTTGAGCTATGAAATCAAATTATGTGGGTGTTCCTACACAGCATGATTACACAAACCTCTTTTTTTTTTTTCTGATTTCATTTTCCTTTTCTTTTTCTCTTCTTTTCTCTTTGTTTGCCTAGTTGTACCTGTTCTATTATTTAATTTATTTTGGTTCGATTGAGTACGTAAGCTTTTCGATTCATCTCCATCTTAGGACGGTTTAGGATTATACTTTTTTATTGAACCTTTTTTATTGTTTTCTGTACGCCAGTCATGATTCTGGTTTAGTTAATTAAAATTTGAAGCAGGTGCCGGGTTGTTGACATAATGTCGGAGGAAGACCATTAAATTAATAAAAATTGAATTTTGGAGGTTTATGAGCCGCAAAACACTATTTTTACCAAACCAATCTCAACGACTACAATGAATTAAAACAATATATATATATATATGTTAGGTTAAATCCGGCCATACAATGATACGATTAATCCTCCATCTATTAATGTTTTCTTTATTTTTTTTGGTTAATAACACGCCGCGGTGTGAAAAGATTGTGGAAGCCCACAACGAGAGAATTAATGATATAGTATTAGTTGATTAACTTATCTCTAATTATAAAGAAAAAGTAAAATATAAAATTAAAGCATATCAATCCTTAATCATGTGCCGTAATGATTAGCAATGTGATATCACAATACCTTTAGTTTTCAATACATGCATTCTCTAAATATGATTCATGAACATTACTTTTTGAATGATATTATCTATCTTTCTTTTCAATAAATTGTCGAACATATCTATGGTGTCTCAGCCAAAATACCTCTTCACTCTATTGGAAAAAAGAAAAAGAAAAAGAAGAAATTGATAGAGACGTCATTTTATTTATTTATTTATTTGGGGGGGGGGGGGGGGGTTGGAGGAGATTTTTCGTCCATGACTTATCCACCTCATATAGCACGATACGTGTAACTTCCATTTTAACAAATAAAATATTAAAATGATCTTTAAATAAATTACTAATAAATAAAAATATTGACATATTTAAAGTTAGGTGTAATTCGTGTATATCTTTCTGACATTCATATTATCATATTTATTCTTAAAAAATATAAAAACTCTCATTTTTGCGCAATTTAATTTTAAGTTTTATCAAATATACCTAACTATGTATACAATTTACTCGTGATTAATTAAATCTCTAAAATTTAAAATTATAAAGATAAATTGGGTATCATATAAAAATAAATTATAAAAGCAAATTGAGCATCTTTACTCTAAAAAAATTAAAAGCTAAATTGAGTATCATATAAAAATAAATTACTAGAACTCTGAGTCCTCGTCATAATTAGTTGTAATTGTTTATTGATTATAATTAACTAAAATTGTGCATATTGTTTCCTACTAGTACAAGAAGTGTTAAAAACATTTGATAATAATTATATGGAACTAGAAAGCTGGTAGGAGAAATATGAAAAGGAAAAAACATTGACAAAAAATAGCACATATATTTACATAGAAGGAGGATAAAATAAATTTATTGTACTCATCGTCGTAAGGATAAAATGAATATTCAAAGAGTTTTGAGTTGATTTTTTTAATGAAATTAATAGATAATGTATTGGATAAAAATAATTTGTTTTGTATTTTTAAATTGTTATATATGGTATTATGATTGTTAGCAGAAGAATTACATACGTCATTTTGAAATTAGAAGAATATATATGAAATTTTGTCTTAAATTTATACCGAGTTGACTTCTATGAAAAAAAATGCACAAAAAGACGACACGCTCTGATTGACCTATATATGACATGAGAATGAACGAAGGCATCTCAAAGATTATATATTGATGCCCCTCAAATTGAGATGCCTATATACGTTGTCGATTGTTCTTCATTTCTTGTACAACTAATACAACTATTTATGGACTGTTATTCTAGTTTAATTTCTATTATCCACATGCTGGCCAATTAAGTCGCATGCACCTGACTTAAAAAGAAGCATTCAATATCGGCCTAATTTGGTTTGACCTACGAATTAATTAATATGGATGATCCAGATCAAGCAAGGTTTTCTCTTCTCTATTCCTTTTTTCTCGAAGTATCAGCCTAACAAACAAACGAAATCTGTATAAAGTTGCATCGTGAAAAGAACAACAAAGTAAACGCTCAACGTTACAATATAAAAATGCAGTAAAACAAAGAGGATTAATTATGGCAACCCTTTTCTGCTCAGAACATTTAAAAAGGAAAACAAATGTAGAATTTCATAAGTTCAAAATTCAAATCGGATGCCTTGCGAATATTCAAGATGAAAACTCTCAATTCCATTTTTACTAGAGAAACATTCGAATAGAACATATTACATATTACAGATGATGGCATCTGTGAGGAGCTTGCATTTGTCCATTTCTCAAGTAATGGAGACGAGCGGGGGTGCATGTTCTCTTCGAATATTTATTCGGCAGTCAAATCTACCAAAATGAAAAAATAGTGATTTTGTTAAATGGCAAGTAGTACTTGGTGCTCATTTCGTGCAACGTTAATTATTGTAGCATTTAATATACAAAGGCAAACAGCTTCAAAGAGCATGTATAGCTTTTAGCCGTAACAGGTAGGACCGTAGGAGTCTATTATTGAGCCAAGTTGCTACATTATGAAAAATATTGGAGCCTATTATTTGCCTCGTTGTAAGGAGCTGAAGTATCAATTTATACTAATTTAATTTATGAGAAAGAAAAATCTAACTAGGCGATATTTATAATGGTATGTAAAAATCTTTGAAAAAATATAGAATATTATACATAATCACGTCGTTCTTTAATAGACATCATTTGATCAGGTTTTTTATCAGTCTAGATTAAATTGAATAATATTGAAAATACATAAATAACATATATATATTAAGATGTTTCCAGCAAATTTGGATGATTTGAAGATTATATATGTGGCAAATATTGATGATGAGCATGAACAAATATACACAAATACACCATAAATGTATTGTAATTGAACTTTATGTGTAATATATGATATATCTTATTGATTTCGAATGAATAATATCGGGAATACATAAATGACATGTAGTAAGAGGTTATCAATTAATTTTGGATGATTTGAAAATCATGAATGTGAATAAAAATTGATTAAGTACAAAAAGAAAACACACAAATGCACTATACATTTATTATAATTAAATTTTATGCATGATATGCAATGTTTCTAATTGATTTAATATGAATAATAATATCAAGAACACATAAAGAACATATCTTAAGACGTTATCAATCAGTTTTTCTGATTTGAGAATCATAATGTAGCGAAATTGTTGAAAAACATGAACATACACACACCAAACGAACTATAAATGCATTCTAATTTAATTTTATTCATAATATGTGATATACTTATTTAATTTAGCATTGATAAATATTTAACCTGTCATATATATTTTTTTGTTGACATCAACAAATTTTTTTTTCCTATAAGAGTAGTTTTGTTTTTAATAAAATAAATGTGAGTATTTTTGAAGGGTTTTGCTATGATGTTCTCAATTTAATAATAAATCACACATTTTAAAATCTAACCGTCAGAAATTCGCAGGGCTACCGTCGAAAATTCACACAACAGTAATTACTCACACTATTGGAGTCAAAACAAAATATAGACTAGTCAAATTATTGATAGCTAGCAATGATTGTAGCAAGAATAATATTCACGTGATATTATTCTTGCTGAAATCTTTTTGCCAAAAGTTTTAACCTCCATAATCAATGCAAAAACATTTATTAAAAGTTGAAGAGGCGTGTCTAATATGAACTGACAGGTTTCTTTAGTCGGAAAAAACATTCTGTCCATCCGAGAGCGGAGGATATGATTAGCATTTAGCATGCATCAATTGGAAAACAAAGAAATAGGTTTTTGATCGTTAATTTTTCCAATTCACTGCTCCAGTTTATCTTATAGAGTGATGTTTTAGTGAGCAAATTTTGTGCATGTGTGAGAGTGCGTTTTTTTTTCATAGTTTGTACTTATTGACAACTTCATTTTGATTGTCGTCAGAGGTATCACGAACATACGCAAAATCAGACGTGAGAACTCTTTTAACATTTCATTTGAGAAATAGGTCTGCATTTGATATCACTTTATGTTATGGTAACCTACGATCATGAAATTTAAACAGTTCAATTTAATTTAAACAAGCCGAATTGAGGTCCGAACCCTTTGGTCTTTCACAACCTTTTAAGCCCATTGAAGCCTAGAGCCTACTTAGAGCCTAGAGCCTAACCTTTTAAAAAAACAATGGCATCCCCCTGTTTAGGCAACGGTTACCACTAGCCGGCACCACCACAGCACCACACAAACACAATATAAGAGCTTAAAAGGAAACGCTATATTAAAGCAGTTTTTTATATTACAGAGTTATTTATTCATTAGAAATCAATGCTGAAGTGTACCTACACTAATTGAAAATACTATCATTTACTTTAATGAAGCAACAAATTAAATTTAATATGATCCTAATACAAATCCAATGCAAACAAATGAACTCTCATCCATATACGCTTCAAGCATAGCTGCACATTCCAAAACTACAGAAGCTACCCTTCTTGCACCTGTTCTTGCATGCGCCGCAGTTCCTCCTGTCAAACATCACATCCACGCAGTTTCCACCGCAGCATGTTTGTCCGTACCGGCACCTCCTCCCACATTCTCCACAGTTGAGATTATCTGTCATCACATTAACACATTGCTTCTTGCAACAGTCAGGACCTGCACTTCCTTTGGCCCGACATACTCGCGGGAACTTGTCACATGTCGCTCTTTCACGTGCCTTGTTGCGATTTATCAAATAATTGAACCCTCTCATGGACTCATATGATGACATGCCAGAATGAGAAATCAGATTCTCTTTGTCTCTCTCCGTGGGATGATTGGATGATGCTTGAGAAGGTGTCATAGCAGTCATGACTAGTAATGCAAGAAGAAAGAGAGAACTTTTGGTCATCGCCATTGGAGAGGATTTGACAAGCTAGGGAAGTAGGATTTTATTTTATGAAGGGGGAGGAGGGCAAATTGCTTTGAAGTAGCGATGCATGGAAGAGGAGGATGTGTATATGGTATATATAGAAGTAGATCTAAGACTAAGAGAAAGGTGCATGGCTTGATGAATTAGTTTGTGGATAGAACACGGGTTCATTTGGCGGGGTTTTGAAACCTAGAGTTGCACCTTTTTGAAATTCAGAACTACAAACTTATCCAATTTGTATAAGTCATTCCAATTAGGTATACTGCTGCCAACCTGGCATGACTACGTACGAAGAAATCTTGAACAGTGCTGTATATGCCAGTTGAATGCGCAATTAATTAATTAAGCACATCCAATATTATATTTAGTCACGAGTTTAATTGATTTGTAATTAGAGTAGTATACCGGTATGTAAAAAAGTATCTATCGATCATTTATCATGTCAATATCTATGGATATAAATTTTAGAATACCACGGGAGTATTATTTTAGATAAAGCTACAATTACTTTCAAATTAACTTAAATATGTTTCATTTTGAATAATTAAAAATATATCTACAGTTTTAATTTGTTAATTTAAAATTTCTTCGAGTTTGAGAAAGCAATGCAGAGGGCGGGCACTAGACACCAGCAGTACTTTTTGTTAACTATCGTTATAACCAAAATAAGGATGAAAAGTGGCACAATAAAGCACTTTGCTTGCACATTGATAAAGTGTTATAGATGAGGTCATCTAGCAATACTAATTTGTTATTTAAATAATTTACGATTTATTATTAAGAACTCATGGTTGGAAAATAAATACAACATACGAGGGAGCAAAAAAACAAAACAACTAAATACATTGTCAGTATTATATATATGTACGTATTAATCTTACATATATGTTAATACGTACCCAGTTATATATATCAAAGTCTACAAATTGACTTGTGGTAACTAGCTAGTCATCCCAGAAAACTAGATGGTGCATACTTGCCTACTTGGCAGATGGACATATTTCCAGTTATAGCTAACTAGCGGTGTAATCAACGGAGAAAAGAAAATTGATATAGTCAAAGTCAGAGACCGCTTGTAGAACTAACAAATGATGTCAAACAAATGTGAAACTGATTTATATATTGATGGTCAAATTCCTTACATACCTTGGAGTCAAATAGTTAATTAGTGGCTTCATATCGGTAATTCTACCAAACTCGACATTCAACGGAGTTTAACGGATTCTAGAATCTCATTTTTGACAATTCTATCCATGTTCATTGCCACATATATATTCTCAAAAATCAGAAAAGAGGAGGATAGAAAAATTATAAAAGAAAGGAAATAAAGGGAAGAATTGCAGTAGACATTAATTGCACTGCATAACAAAGAAAAGAACTCCTTAATCTTCTCTAGCCAGAATTATTATTATGATGTTTTGCATTTGAATTGTTTATTATTATTATTATTATTATTATTATTATTATTATTATTATTATTATTATTATTATTATTATTATTATTATTTTCTGAGAAGGTTGGGGCAGAGGCCAGAAAAGTGCTCCTAAAGCTTCTCACATGTTGTTGCATGTCTCCTCTTTATATTGTTATGGCGTTAAAATTTCATGCAGTTTAATTATGGTGGTTTCAAGATAATTATACGTCCTTAGTATTATTTTCCATATTTTTTCTATTTATTTAACATTAGTTTAGAATTTTTGTACAGAGTTTTATATGTATTACATTTTGGGTATATTGGAACTGTAGAAACAAATCTATTTTTAATAATGCTTCCACTCCCTCTTTCCATACTATACAAACCAAAGTTTTGTCAATGTTTGGATTTTGGTTGTACTCGTTAAGAATTGTTTCCTTGATCACTTTACGAACAAAACTTGAGGAATTGCCATTTACAAAAAAAAAGGTTCAAAAACAAAAGAAGAAAGCGTAACAAAGTAACTTCAGGCATAAAAAGTGCTCTCCCATAAACTTGCAACTGAAGTCAAGTATAAAGATATATGTCTATCGTTATACATATTAAACATAGTCCAAAAATAAAACATTACTGGGCAATTAAGAAACAGTTGATCTATGGTTTCAATTTCATCACAAAATTGACAGTCCCCTCCAACCTCTGTCCCATAGATTAACCTTTGTAAGAATCTTACCCCGTAAAAGCAATCAAACAAAAACCTTAACTTTCAACGGAATATCTAATTCCCAAACAGTGCCCCTAGAAGGAACCTTGACACCTCTATTATTTAAAAAAAGATACATGAATCTAACTATACAAAGATATTTGGAGTCCAAGGGCCAAGAGGCTGAATCTAATTGCATACTATCCGAAGTTAGACTACGTAGAATAGAAAGAACAATCTCTTTTTCTCTACGTAATAAAAGGCTAGCTCCTCTAAACAGAGGTATCTTAATTCTACCAATGATTTGTATCCAAAAAGAGAGCCTGAAAATTGTTCAATGTCTGAGGCCCGTGGTGTGGTGCTCTTCTAGCCTTGAAATAAATTAGAGCGTTTATTACTCTTCTTAGGCCCAATTTCAGACCAACCAATGGTTATTCCAAGTTCTCGCTTCAGGGCCTAGGGGAAACCAATTATCATAACATATTTAGGATTAGTATAACCAGACTATTTGGGCATGTGCCAAGCAACATCCAACATCCAACATCCAACATCCAACATCCAACTAACCAACCAACAGTTGACCAAGCGTAGACACTTTTTTAAATGGCCCATATATAGACCATGTTGTTGATCTTGGAGCATTTAGTATTGCATGTCCTCCATCTATACTAAATCGAAATCATTTGTTTCGTCCAAAAGTTTTGCCTTTTTGCAATTGACATCAACAATTTCAGATTTGCAGTTTACAAGGAAATTTTCTTTCATGTCTTTGTCAGAATTAAAAATTCATATTTATTATTTTTTGTTACGGTATAGAAAACCTTTTTTTTTGTTTATCGTTTGTAGAGAACATATATTAACAATTGTGGGATGCTATTAGGAAGTAGGACAAATGGTGCCACGTAGGACTCAAACAGGTGAAAAGGAGACGTATTATTCTGTGAAGAGAGACGACAAGTAGTAATTATTCTTCCCCAAAGGGTAGACTAATAACATTTTTGCATTAAATAATTATGTAGGTAGTTTGTCAATTTAATAAGAGTGCTGGAGTACAGCACCAAATGTTCTTTTTATATATATCCACTAATCCCCCAATGCCTGAGAAAGCTGAGATTCTGATCAATCGGTAGTGAATTAAATACATACGTATCGTGTCTTGCTGTGTCAAAATACGGCGTGCGTGCCGTGCCGTGTTAAAAATGGGGAGAGGGCGGCGCGGTACGGATAAGACACAACACAGATAAGGTACGATACGGTTAAGGCACGGCGTGTTATATCTGCCGTGTCGATTCGATAAGTTGTGCTAAACGTGACGTACCTTAATCGTGTTGTGTTAAGTTGATACGCCGTTCTACACGTGTCTTAACTGTGCTAAACGTGTTTGATGAGAAAAAAATTCGAAAAAATCTGAAAAAATTATAAAAAAATTCGGAAAAATCTTAAAAAAATATTAAAAATTCAAAAATTTTAAATTTATTTGCTGCTAAAAAAATAAACAAATAATTAAAAAAAATTATAAAAATTTATAAAAAATGCAAAAAATAAAAAAAATCCCTCCAATAAATTATAAATCAACCGTTCGATCAAATATTCAATGATCTAGAATCCATACATACGATGCCTATCCGTATTTACACGTGTCTACGTGTGTTCTCATGTTGTTTTTATGCATGCGGTGCCATGTCTCTGGCGACAAAAATTCGACACGACACGAATAACGGCACAATACACAATCGTATAGCATGGCACATTTTAGCACGCCATACCGTCCAGTATCGTAACACGCTGTGTTTTTTGAGAACTCTATCAATTAGCATTGACTTAATTATTTTCTATAGCTATTTTTCCCCATTATAAATAATAGCTATTTTATACGAAGTCAATGTAGTTCCCTGTTGGAAAAGTCAATGAAGACATATATATATGTATATATAAATATAGTGCTCGAGGGATTATTCGCATTTGTCATTGATTATATATTTATTTGGCTGACTTTAATTAATTATCTCTGTTCTCTTCCACTCCCCCTGCTGATTTCATGTCTATTTTGCCAACCATCATTTTAAATCTTGAGGGTAGTGAAAAGAAAGATAGGAAAAAAAGAAAATAGTTACAAGTCGTTTATCAATTACGTAATCATGGCTAATTTTGTGGGTCACCGTGAGAAACAAACAAAATTTGTTCCTAAATATGCATGGATCGAATATATACACAAGAGAATGGCGGCTCCATTGAAACTGAACCAACCTACTGATAGGCATTTGGGCCTATCTCCGCACTGCCATTTTTTTTAATTCATTCGTAACAATTTTGTCAACAAACTCTGTTGGGAATAAAACGAATATTCCAGTTCTCTTTTAGCAATAAAAAAATCTGTTATTCATGAAGTTGTCCTTCATGCTAAGGAATCTTCTTTCAATCAATCAACTTTTTGCAAAGTAAACTATTAATCTTTAATTTAGCGGATAATTGAAACAACGTTCTCAGTATAAGAAATTGCGTACTCAAAATTTAACTGAGAAATTATTATGAATATTTAAAATTCAGAAGCTGGATCCAATATTTATCTCAAAAAAAGATAAATATTTGCAAAATTATTAAAAATAGAGTATATTTTCGGCTGCAAGTTTAATTATAGTTAATTAATAGCCTGACAAAAACACATTTGGTTCAAATTTAGCTTAAAATTAATTTGCTAGATTAGACAATTTACTAGCTGTAGTTGTTTGTGAATAAAAATCTTGAACCTAATTCTTGTTTGAATCAGTTAAAGTCGATTCAATCGTAAGCAGCATATGTTACTTGGTCATATATCCTCTCTACTATTTTATGTAAGACGAAAACAGGAGGTTTTTATTGCATCTATCCTTATGGTATAATCAGCAAGTAATAAAGAAACTTAAAATTAAATGACTGTTATCTACTAGCTTTAGCTGCCTTGATCTTTATGGATGTATATCATGCGAGTCAAGATGTCATGAAATTGAGTAGGACAAAAATTTTGAACTTGGTATTATTTAGTAATTACTTTGAAAATCAACAATGTCTTTGTAATTTTTATGCATGTATAACGTATAATACAATGTCATATCTTTACTAAATACTTTGTACGTAGTCTAGAACTTAACTTCTTAATTATTTTGAAACTCAAACATATTCTTTTAATTCTTTTTGTGCTCCAAAGTTTAGTATTGGAATCATTATTTGAAAAAAAATGTTGTTCACAAGTATTAACTACATATCTTTGATTTACATAATTCATGTTTAATATATGTTGGATTAATATTTGTGAACGATGTGATGTATTGACAAGTCCCATTTAATAAAGTCCAAGTAAGCAAATACTTCTTTCAATTAAATAATGAAGACTAAAATCTCCATTTTCTATAGATATTTGGTTGTCTATAATTATTTGCGAACCCCGATTAGTTCAGTAACTGAGTAGTTATATCTGTATTGGAGGTTTGCATATTCGATATCCAATTAATCTAGGCACTGAAAGAGAGTTCAACGACTTTGATTGATCCTTCTATCATGTTAATTTAATCCTCTCTTAATGACTATTAGCATTATATTCCTTTTGAGTAGATAATACGTAGGTAGAACTTACCACTTGTTTTTTTTTTTCGAGGAAACTTAAATGAGAGTCTAGAAAACATGATCTTACCACCTCTGTAAGTATCCATAGATGTTAAAAGATTATAAGGTTGACCAATTAATTCTATATGGACCATTGGCATTACTTTGATCTTATTATGTCCCAGTGGCAGTGATGCTAACATATGGAAGTAGAAAACCAGCAAACAAATTAACAAAGAAGAAAAATGTGGGAGCAAATTGCTAAATAAAATGGACGAAGCGGCTTCATTCCTCAAGTGTTAAATGCTTACAATATGATAACAGAGGAAACAGGGGATGACTACCAAAACCCCCCAAATCTCAAGTCCTGAACAATACAACCTAACAAAGGGAGGAAGCCCAAATAAAAAAATTGCACCTCTATAATACTTGTATCATCGTCTCTCAAAAAAATATTGCATAAGCTAATTAGACAGTCTTCGTACATATAGCAGAGGAGGCACGTCTGCCCGACTTTCGCGCACTACCCGACCTCCTCTAGTCTTCTTCATCGGAGGCTGGTTCGTTTAGGTCAAAGCAAAATTCCTTCTTCGTCCCGCCTTGCTTACCTCCAATGGGCCGGTGTCGTCTCATGTGGCCTCCTAGTGCTTGACCAACAGCAAATTCAAGCCCACAAATCGGGCACTCGTGCATCCTGAGCTTACTCGATCCCTCGTCTCCCGGCAGCTGTGGTTTCTTGTGGCTAGCTCGGTGCCCTCCAAGTGCTTGGAAAGAGGGAAATTGCTTTTTGCATGTTTTGCACTCGAACACCTTGCCCGGTGGAGATTGATTGGCGTCGTCTCTGGTGGGAGAGACAAAGACCCACATATTAGCCTGGTCGTCATTGCTTGGATTGTACAAGTATGTTTGGTCAAAGTACCTATCCATTTCTAGATACGTTTGAAACAGGAGGCGAGAATGGATGTTTTGTGGGTCAATTAGGTGCAAGAGAAATGTAAATGAGGTGTTAAGATGAGGTTGGATGAGGCAAGGAGCAGGGAATAGAGACTGCTGTATATATAGCCGGATTTACGCGGGGAAGCATTGGTCGATGAGCTCTTCCTTTTGACATTTCTCTTTTTTTATCTTTCCCTTTTTTCGTGTTTTGTTTGAGACTTCGCAGGATGAAAAGAAACAGAGAATGCTGACGGAAGCCACAAGTGCCTGAATCCAACGTTGAGATCCATGTGCGTTTGGAAGGTCAACGCTACTTTGTAATATATGTCAACGATGTATTTACGGATAGCTACTTTTACTCAATAATCTTAACAACAAATTTTTAAATCATTTCCAAACAAATTTTAAAAATTCTTAAACATTAAAAGAAATTGCAAACATATCTCTATAGATTGCTTGTGTTTTAATTTTCATACAATTTAATGATTATTTGCTGTTCCATCAAATACAATTTTAAACCTTTTGAAATTTCACATAATTTTAATTATTTTTTATGAAATATTAAATAATATTTAAATTACATGAGTGTAAAACACAAGCTATCTATAAGTTTAAGATAATGTTTATAATTTTTTTTCTATTTTTAAGATTTTTTTTAAATTATTTGAAAACTTATTATTAAGATTGCTAAGTTAATAGTTGTCAATAGAGGTGCTAAAATTTCACCGGACTCGCAAAAATCAATCTGATCCGTTCCGAATTCAAAATCAATGCAATCTAATTTTTTTGAAAAATCAGATTAATTCAAACCCAATTGGACTCGATCCATAATTTTCTTGAAAAACCAAAATTAATTTATGAATTTTTATAATCATAAAATCTCATTCATATAATCCTATAACGACCGAACAAACCCTCATGTCTCTTTTGTCCACCTATGACAACACTTGGCGGCTTAGCACAAGAGAAAGTGCAATTTCATTTGCTCAATTGAATTTGTAGTTCTTTCGGTTCTTGAAATCTGCATCGAATATAACTGAGAGTTACTACAGAGGGAGTTAGCAGAATGTTGCGACTATTTTCTTTCAAATATATTGGTTTGCTTAATTATTTTTATTTTATTTATATATAAGATATAATCTATAAAATAATAGGATAGAACCTCTTTTATGAAATACTAAAGAAGATTTTTATGCATCAAACAACAATTAGTTAAAAGGAATAGCATAAATATAATTTGGAACAAAGCGCGATATAATAAACTAACATAATTTTCAATTTGCAATACAAGAAATAAAATTTATTCTTTTAAAATATTTTAATGTACAAAAAGTAATTTTATTTGAGGTGAAAAAAAATATAAATATCATGTATCATATATCTCTTCTCTTATCAATTAGAGTTACTAGGATGATCTGAATGAATAATTATGAGGTGTTAATAAACATCTAGACTAGAGGTTAATGGGGTATCTAGAGTCTAGATTCTTAGATATTGTTTGGGAGAAAGATACAGTGAGAATAATTAGAGGATATAATTATTTTTTGTAAGAGATGGTGATATTTTATCTCTTAATTATCTCTCTTTCAAATAAAGAGCTAAAGGATAAAAGATGGAAGGCCATAATCTCAGGCACTGATCAGTATTGACTTGAGATTTCTGTAAAATGATTAAAAAAGATTACGATGGAGTATACTTTTATTAGTGCATGCGAAAAGTCAACAAGAGGTAATTAAAAAGGGAGAATTCATGAGCCGCGAATCAGTTCAAAGTTCATTGACAAAACAATTAATTAAGGAGGCCTTCTGATCAAAATTCCTCTTCTTTTTTACTTGCGCCAATCAATCGCTCATCATTATTTTATTTTCATGGGTGCCGAGAGAATCTTTTTGGAATCTCTTTTCTTTAAAAATAATTATGAGGAGGAGAAATTAAAGCATGGAACAGGAGTTCCCCAACCCAAGCCACATCAAACCAGGCCTCTCATCTGCGAATAACAAAAGCCCAATTAATTGCCTCATACCAACTGTCCTATTTGGAAAATTAAATGAATAAATGAATAAAAGCTGTGCAATTTTGAAGGATCGTCAAGCCAGAATGCCAACTAAAAACGCAGCAGATAATGGTAGACTACATCAAGAAAATACCAGTAATTTGAATGTAACTAATCTAAGTATCTAACCAAAATTATCTCATATGGTTTCCTGAACTATAGCTAGTATCTATTGTGTATAACCACTAAATATCCACATAATATTCAAATAACGGATTTCAGTCATTATCAAATTAATAAAATTTATGAAATTTATTACTATCTCAGAAAATTATTAATATTTTTGATCTATTATTTGAGTATAAAAGAATAAGTATTTCTGAATTATATCCATACTATATTAAAAATTACAAATTTGGTAATGACAAACCTGTCACAACGAATGTGTGATTGATTCCATTGGAGAGTGTTACTGAAGGAGCAGGTGTACCGCAAAGGATTGCTCTCTCTCGGTACGCAGCAACCTTCTTGGCATAATTAGGTTGACTAGGCCTCTTTCACTAATTAAAGAAAAGAAAACAGAGAGTTGACTAACTAATTAGATTGACATAGTGTTAAACTGCGACAACGCTTAATTTATATCCACTATTCATCCATAATGTTCCAGCAAAACCATGACGACGATCGACCTTCTAGATGCAACAGCATTGACTTTCACGATTTTAATTATTGTTTGTTTTTTAAAAGTCTTATGTTTTGTTGATCACTACTCTCTGCTCTCTAGTGACGTGGCGCCTCTTGATTAACTATTGCGCTTCTTGTGCCACCTCTGTACCTCAGTCTCTCTGCCTCTACTCCGATTGTTTCCTTGTTCGTCCCAGCATCGATCTCTAAACTAAACTCAAATTAATATTGATTTTCCCTTTTATATCTTAATTAAATTCACTGCTGTTTCGCCATCAGAATTGAGGAAATTAATCTGTTCACAAATATTAATTAAACTTTTTAGGCTGTAAGAGGTTCAAGGTTAGCATGATTGTTTTAAATATTAATTACGCTTTCTCATGACGAAGCCTAGGAAAAAAAACCTATTGCAATTAGTGACAGTTATCAATTAAGGAGGCTGTCACATACAGCGACAATTTATTTATAATATTTTATAAATTAAGTACTTTACAACTAGTAAAAACTAAGTTGAAGAAGACATACTCAAATTAAAATATTAGTTTTTCTCAGTTAATTCCATTGCGCTGCAAAACTAACAACTCGTCTACTACAAAAACGTAATAAAATAAAAATAAAAATAAAAAGAGAGATTGACAAGTGAATTAATTGTTAATAAATTGGAATTTCAACTAATTACCACTAATTAAAGAGGAATAGGACAAATGGAATTTGGAAGTACTTGGAGATCAAATAGATGAACTAAGAGAGATTTATTTTTATTTGATATAAGAGCTCCCGTTAATCTGACATTTATTTCTTTTCAAATATCTTTTATGAAATTTAAACCTACGTTTTTTCATAGAGAGACGAGATCTATCATCACTGTACTAGACTTATGGTTCACTAAAAGAGATTTATTAGAAGAGGAAATGATCAAGGGACAACTTAAGAAAAGAGAAAGTACAAGAAGAGCCATAAATAATGGCTTTATACAGAATAATGAACTCTTGAATCTTTTAAAGTTTGAGCTTGGAGCTATCATAGTTCCTTCCCCTTTTGTGGAATCATTTTTATTGATCTTTGTAGGAGCCTTTTAGATTGCAAATAGTACATACTTAAAAGCCCCGGCTAAAGGATAAAAAAAAATAAACCAATTTTTTTTGTTTTGTTTATAGCATAGCGTTATAGTTGTGAAAAAGTCATTTGAGTGATTAAAGCCATTTTGGTGCAAATTGGGACATAGCTTAGCATTTTTAGGCTGAAAAAATAGTGTACTGTTGCTTAGTTGTATCTAGCTATCTAAAATTGAATTTAGTAAATCCTTTCAATAAACAATTTTCCTTTGAATAAATTTACATATCACTGTCAGGAGACGTTAGATGATTCAGAAGGAAAAAAAACCAAACAGTTCTTATTTAAGAAAGCAAAGATGCAAGCTGAAGAATGATTACCTGATTACTAGTTAAATAAAAAAATTCTCTTATTCTTAGTTTCCGTTCGAATAAATATTGTTAAATTTATTTTCTATTTGTTTTATTTTGCTCTAGTTGGTATCATTAACTTTGTATTATATTATTTTTTTTTGAAAAATAGTTGTTAGTAGGTAATTGGCTCCTAACCTTAAAAAAAAAAAATTGTACCTACTCTTACGGTAGCTGAAGTACGCAAATATGAATTTATGAATTTATCCACAAACTGTTTAGCGGAAAAACATGTGGAATTTCGAACATCCATATCCCTATTTTATTTATTGAAAAATAAAGAAAAGAAAAAAGAAACTTAGAATCGTATCCATGATTGTAAAAAAAATTCAAAGGCTGTCTCCATCATAGAGATTAGACAATCGTGATCAGATGGTAATTTGCGCAGTCTATCATTGAATCATAACTGCTTACTTTTCTGGTAAAATTAAAGAGAGGATTTATCATTCATTGCCAAAAGCTACAAGAAAATTAATAAAGATCAAGCATTAAATCGTCAATAGAAGTTTCTATCACAGAAGAAAAATTATGATATATGATATCAATCTCAATATGGAAGGAAATGAGTGTCACATTTAATTTTATCTTATTTGTATTGAAATTAAAAATCAGTTTATTACGCAGTTAATTAAGTTCTCTGTTACTATGGATTTTAAACACACATAAGTAATGAACAAAATAAAGATGGATGAGTAAATTAATGCTCTCCATGCCATTAAATAAACATGACACAAAACTTACACAGAAATAAAGCCCTCAGCAACAAAACTTCAACAAAAAAGTGAAAGAAAAAACTCCAAGATACAACACGCGAACCTAGATAAAATCCCAAATATGGGAAGTGATAAAAACCTAAAAGAAGAAAAACAAAAAAACAAGAAAAGAAAAGGAAGAACAAAAGTCATACCGGCCTCTATGTAATATTAGTTAGTCTAACAAAAATTGTATGGAGCTAATTAAATTATGCAATCGACCGCAATTGGGCCTATCCCCATAAAATCAAAGGTGCGCCCAACAGTTGAACACTCTTCCTCTTGATCTTCGTCGGAGGCCGGTTTGTTCAGGTCGAAGCACAATTCCTTCTTCACCTCAATTGGCTTCTTCCCTACGAGCCCATGTGCAAGCCCGAGGGGGCGGTGCCGCCTCATGTGGCCACCGAGTGCTTGTCCGATGGCAAATTCCAATCCGCAAATTGGGCATTCGTGCATCCTTGGCTTACTTGTTCCGTCTTCCCCGGCCAACCTCGGTTTCTTGTGACTAGCACGGTGTCCGCCTAGT
Source organism: x Bolboschoenoplectus mariqueter (assembly GCA_037678475.1). NCBI lineage: Eukaryota > Viridiplantae > Streptophyta > Magnoliopsida > Poales > Cyperaceae > x Bolboschoenoplectus > x Bolboschoenoplectus mariqueter. Next base: position 159,297 of record CM075242.1, on the reverse strand, counting down.
GCCTGAAATGATGAGAATTGCTTGTTACAAGTTTTGCACTCAAAGACCCTGCCATGATCAGAGTGGTGAGGCATCATGTCAGTGTTGTTGTGTGATAGAAAGACCAACATCTTAGCCATGTCGACGTTGTTTGCTTCGGTGAAGATGGTTTCCTGGAAAAGTCTTTTCATGTCTATGTTAAGAGTAAGAGAGAAGAAGGCAATTAAAAAAACTGAGAATGATCAGAGTTACTGAGGGTTCAAATGTATTGATTAGCTGGAAGGTTAGATTAAATGAGGAAATGAGGATGGAGTTAGAAAGAGGAATTGGGTATTTATAGATAACCCGGTTTATGACATTATTGAAAGGTCATTACAAATTATTTTAATGACAATTTGACTTTATTAATCTTGAAAAGGTGCAGAGCCCTTCGGATGAATAATTGAGGCCACTTGGATTAGTTTATTTCAGAGAGATATGTTTCATCCCAATGAAAAATCAATTTTCCATTATGAGCTAAACTGATTGAACGAATTTATTTGAGCTTAAAGATTTCAACAATTTACTACCGCATGCAATATTGATTGCTAAAGATCAAATTGAAGCCCTAAAGGCTAGAACCGTTGTTTTGTTGGATTAATTTACACAAATTTCCTTTTAAAAAAAGATCATTTGTACAATTTTCTGGTTACTACATTAACTTTTACTGATTTTTAGTTGAGAAGGTTATAATGCCACAAAATGTCACAAATTTTTTTTTATTTATTATTCAAATTTTGACATTCAAAAATCAAATCCAAACTATTGATTTTGTTTATTTTTATGAGTGATGTATGCATACAAGATTTTATGATTTTTTTAATTCATTTTATACAGGATCAAGTGATAAAAAAATAAATGAATTTAGTTAACTTTGATTGATTAATTTTAATTCTTTCTTTTTTGTCCATTGATTTAGTATAAAATGAACTAAAAAAATCATAAAATTTTATATGCATACATCTCGCATGAAAATAAATAAGATCAACGGTTTGAATTTTTATTTTGAGATGACAAATTTGAAATATAAATAAAAAAAATTGTGACATTTTGTGATACAAAAAAACTTATGATATTGAAACCCTCCTCAAAATATGTATTCAGTGCAGCAACTCAAACAACGGTTATTGTTTTATTATATGGCCTACATCCGGCTTATTTGTTGTGTTGTTGTTATTATTATTATAAGAAATTATTTTTGTATTTCTTCCTTGCATCTAATATTAAATATAAATATTTTTAAAATTTAAGTTAGAAATTATATTAAATAGTTTCAAATATGTAAATTACAAATAAATAAAATGAATAAGAGTGTAGTTATCAATCCTCTATAATTATTTTAAATGAATGTTCTTAATCTATTGTGTTCTAAATTTTGGATGAAACCGGAAAGCGAGTAACAACTGATTATGACAATAACCCAATTCTCTTGTGACATCAATATGTAAAAATTCGTGTAGCGGTTAATTTGAATACCCGTTTGTCTGGTTTACATGGAACCAAAATTAGTATTTACCTTTCTTGGTGCAGAAAACGATCGTTTTCTCGGCTTTGGGACGATATATCAAATTTGCCGGTTTGTACTTTATTGTTTCCAATTCTATATATATACGTCACTACTAGTGGAGGTTAGGAGGTGTTTAATTAAGTTTTGAGGCTTTAGTAGGTAAAACTGCCTACACAGAATTTCTACTCTGTTGACCTCAGAAAATCATAAATGCTAACATGAATCCGGCGCGGTGACCCGAAGCAGCTCTTTTCTACTTAATTTGCTTCACATAATTTCCCTTTTTTTAATTTATTGTTTATACAGCCTTCCAAAGCTGGGAATTTATTTGCTATTTCATTTCAGGAGATATTAATTAAAACTGCGCTTCCTGTTTTCAGTTTCAAGAAGCCGAATTCAAGACGAATAAAGAAAAAGTGATTTTTAATTAGCAAAGAGGTGATAGTGACCTAGGAGAGTGGTACAATACAGGCCGTAAGCAATGACGGTTTTGGTGGTTATGAGTTCATTTTTATTTCCAAATTGTTTCACTACGTCAGATTCTTTTTCTTTTTTGCTTCTTTTTTAAGGAAATACAGATTCAGGTGCTCCGATTAATCTCTCCATCTCCGTCCAGCTTTAATTAAAGCAAACGATCATATGATTGCATGGTATTGCTTGCTACCTAATCCGAACCATCCGATCGAAAAAGTTAATATAGTAGAGACCGGATTAGACGGCAAAGATAAATTAAATCGTGGGTAGTCATGGCATGAAATTAAGATACACATATGTACGCGTGGTGCCATGTCATGAAGCATGAGCTTGGTACATGAGCTGGGGGGAGGTAGCATTGATTGCATTGGAGAGGCGGAGAGAGAAGTAGAAGCGGCTTCAGGTCGCCACATCCTTTTCGTGCTTACCAGAGGGGCGGTGCATGAATCGCTATAAGCGCCGCAAGTGCAACGCTTGCATTTTGTTTTCTAACGTACATGTCACTTTCTCCACGTATGACTCTGCTTATAATATTTGCTTGGTGGCATGACACAATTTCTTCCCCTGCTACTTTTGCTAATTTTGTATGATTCTTTCAGATCCGGAATCCCCACCCTATACGACTCCTTTCTTTATATATTTTCACAGCATGTATCTATGTATAGTGTTTGTGCAATCCTGCATAATAGGTTAAAAACGAACAAAAAAAAAACATAATTAAATTAATATACTGGTAAACATTTTTTTTAATATTAATTCTGAAGTAATCTATATTTTGATATAGCTTATTTCTGAGTAACATATATTAAAAATAGAAGGATTTGACATTACTTTGCAATACATCATTTATTTATTAGTGTCTGGACGTTTTTTCAATCTTAGCTAGACTACGTACACTGGATTGAAATGTTGCCCCATATGTTAAATTTGGGCCAACAGAATTTAGATACTTAGCATTTTCTAGATTCAACCGCAACAAATCAAACATTAAAAAGACACAAATTAAATCTGTCTAGAACCGGCTGCTGTTTTCTTCATATAGCCATAGTCAGAAGCATGACATACTTTGTCCAATTGTACAGCCCTTCATGTTTTCATACTAAAAAAATAAAGCAAACTTATGCTGATGGCTAACCATTTACAAAATATAAGTAATTAATTACAAGTCGTACTCAACGAAATTAACAATGTACAGTTTTACTGTCTCACGCATAATTAATTTACTCCATCATTATTTTTTTTAAAGTACCTGGAGCTTGTGCAGTTGCTTAACATGTGGCTAACCATTAATTTGCCGAGTACTTCCAAATTGCTTTCTTTCTTTAATTCATGTTGTCCAGGTCCAGGCTAATAATGATGAAGATGAAAGTATACAGCAAGTGGCATCTCATGTACATATGGTAAATGTAAGCAAAAGATATACTTGGGTCAGAAAAAATAATAATAATCCTTGATGGGGTGGCGTGACGCAGATTGAAATAATGAAGTTTTTTTTGTCCAAAAGCTAGGCTAAACAAAATTGTGCAAGTGTCCATTATTTAATTATCGGAAATAAAAAAAATACAAAGTGTTGCTCCTCATTGTATGCTGAGTAAGAAGCTAATTAATATGCATGATGAGCTCCGGTTTCCGCATATAACTTTTGAAAATCAAACTACATATAAACTAATTAGAGTTATAGTGGCAGTTGCCTTGCTTTCTGATTGGTTTACGATTATATACTTTTTTGACTTTCTATAGAGAAGCTCTGTTAGCTCCTAGGAGATAGATATCACTTTGCTCAAATAACAACAAAAATTAGAGAATCAAATACTGCTTCAAGTTCGGCGAGAGTTTCCGGACGGCAAAACTCTTTCAGAAACAATTTATAGTCTGTCCTTGTCAAATGTTATAAATATATTTTTTATAATTTCATTTAGAAAAGTGCAATTAAAAAAACATATATATAATTTTCGAAATTCAGATAAAGAGAGGTTTTTTATGAAAGTTTCAAATTGAATGATTTGATTTTCATTTTTATCACAAATTTTTTTCTAATGGGCCACATGAATGAAATCTTGAAAGTGCTATGATAAATGTCTGAGATCAGATTTGAATTTAATCTAATGTGAAACTTAAAATGTTTTTGAGTTGATTGACTAACTACAACATAGTTAATTGAGTCATTGCTCCCCAAACTGTATCATATTAAATTCGTTTGCAGATTTCCACACATAAACAATTTTCTTGACAATTTCATAAAATAAAATGAAAAGCATATAGGAAGAACAATTTTCTATGGCATATCCAGCTCGAATATTCTTCAACTCTAATAAATAAGTTTTGACTTTTAAAAAATAACATCCAGGGAAATATTATTCAGATATTCGAATCAGAGGTAATTGAACTCAGACAAGAAATTGTCCAAGTTTACTTCAAAATTAATACGAGATGGCGGATAGCTATCACCGATACAGTTGCATGCATGTTGTGCATTTCAGAATGCACATTTGGTTATATTAACAAGCATATTATTTTGTAATTGAAGTATATTAAAATGCATATATTATTTTGTAATACTTCAATGCATTCGTTTGATCTAAAATAAATATTTCTTAAATTCAAGTTAAAACAAATACTGATAGTTATTGTACGTTTCAAACAAAATAAGAGCACATTTGGGCGACTCTAAACAGCTATTTTGAAAATCCTTGGATTGAACACTTATTTGAATCAAAATAAATATTTATATGAACCGATACGAATAGTACTTGCTTATTATTATTATTATTATTATTATTTTTGGGTGCTGGAGGAATTTAATATGTGAAGACTCTGGATAAACTAGAATATAAATATAATATTAGATATTATTATATCAATGTTTTTTATTGTTGTTTCCGAATAAACTAGGTGCATCTAACCAATAAAAGAATAATTCGGAACCTTTGACTCTTACAACAGAACTTACATAAAGAAATAGGGAATAAAGAAGATGTAGTTTGAAAAACGCAACAGAGACGTTTTTCTGCATCTTGAAGGAATCCTACGCGGAAAGCCGATCGTCTTTGTACTTGTCAGTTATTGTAATTTTAATATTTGATGATGTCGTCCTTTCAGAGCAAAACAAGCAAACATTGCAAAAGAAATGGATTCTTTCTTTAAAAGCACTGCCATTGTGCAAACAGGGAAAACAGATAAGATCGCCAGCCTAGCAGTAATAGTAGAATATTCTTTCAAGATTCTGAATGTTGAATTGGCTTCACAGTTGAATGAATCTTTGGACTTTTACCTCAGGAAGGTGAGAAACTGAGGAGTAATTAAGAAGTTACAGTGTGCACCATTTTACCTTCTCCTTGTACACTTTTTGTCCATTTAAATCTTAAAAATCAATTTGGTGTAAATAAATAATCAAAATATAATTTGATTTTTCAAAAAAGTTCAGGGCTTAATATCTAAATTTTGCCTTCATGTTAGTACTATTTATTAAGTTGAACAACAAAGTATTAAATAATAAAGTTGAATGATGAAAACGTTAATTTATGGAGAATTTATTTAAGCTTAATTATGATGATATCACCAAACCAAATGTTTCATTCTAATATTTCTTATGTATTAATTTAAACCGCGGCTAGATACCAGGGGTTTACGTGGCGTGCAACAATTGGTGCCTGTATTTTGTCGCCATAGAACTATAAACAATATTGCTCACATATAATTAACTAAATTGCTGAAGTAATCAGGCCAATAATTGGTCCATTAAATATAGGTGACTCTTCGCATAATAAAATATTACACGCCATAGTAGGTGTCTCCAACGATCTGCTGCCATAAATACATACATAATTGCTAAAGAAGAACAATTTTATAGCTCATTTAGTTTTGTGATTAGAAAAATATAACAACAGATAAATTTGCGAGCTTATTGGGGCATGTCACATATTGGCAAATTAAATATAAAAGTGCTCTACAATTAATTAGATTCACCTGAACTTTAAAATTCCGCCAATTTGTTTATTTAAGGAGACATTGAGGGACATAATTAATTAATGCTTTCTCGTAGTACTATTATTGTTTAATTTTTAATTTAATATAATTTTCAATACCTATAGTAACTAGTTGAATATAACTTGGATCTAGCAATAGGCACTGAATTATACATATGGAGGTAAACTATTTGCTAAGTATTAATTAATTATTAGACAATGAATATATAATATTGCATTTCCTAGTAAGCTCACGTTGATCTTTTAATTTAATTAGAGGTCCGGTTGCAGGTTTCCACAGATTTCCTATATTAAAAGATGGCAAACTGCAGTTTGTGTTGCTTTTTTTACTATTAAATTTTGGTTGTCTGTCTTCAACAGGAGCTCATCTGCCAACAAATTTAAGTATTAAAGTCATAATTGATTGACTTCTTCACAAGGAAAATAAAACATGAAATGGCATGGTGATTTCATTCCCATGGTATATATACTGCTAGCAAGCCAATACAGCTTGGTAAATGTGCATCGAATTTCATTATTTTCATGCGTCCCTCTCATATAAATATACTATATATCATATTTTATATTTTTATATTTTAAAATTATAAAAAAATTTAGAATTAAAATTTGTAGACTAATTTGTTGTAAAAAAAAAAGCCCAAAGTGAGTTCAAAAAATATTTACCCACGATTAACGTTACATTATTTATATGCACAAGAATTAATTATTATTATTTTGTTGAGTGGAAAATGGTAGTGACAGGAAGTGCTACATTAATATTGAGGTGACGAAGCGTGGGCCCATGTTGAATTGAATATACGTATAGGTGTCGACATAATGCAACGTTACAAAAAGATGTAAAATATAAGCTGAAGTGATCTTTGACATCACATAAATTGAGATGTGATCTCGCTCTAGTTAATTGCCAAGTTGCATTCTTAGTTTATAAAATTCCTTATGTAGTAAGAAACGTCCTTTAACCTTACCGATTATTATTATTATTATGGATTTATGATTCATACATTGGAAAGCTTGCAGCTAATCTAACTTTCTCATTACATGATCGACGGTTTCAAATCCCCTTTTACCATAAATTTAGAGAAACGAACTTTTATATCAGCATTTTTGTGTGTGTGTGTGTGAAGAGTTCAAATTAATTCCAAATAAAAAATAAACATCCTCTTACAAAGAAAACGTTGTCTAACAAACTTTGCTAATTAGTATATTACCTTACAAGGAAAAACTATTATCTTTTTCAGAATGAGAGAATATCATGCATACTCTTAGAAAAACTCAAAATAATATTCTCTTCACCTCTAAAGTATAAGGTATCACACTGGAACATATATATATTATGTAAAGAATAAAGGCAGGAGGAGTTGTTGTTGGTATGCAAAATTAAAGAAAGGGACAGGAGCTGCGTCGGATGGCAGCGTCTTCCTCAAGCCTCAATCCTCAGACAAAAACCTCCACGCGAAACCCACTTCCACTCGCATCACGTTGCATTCTCCGTGTCCGGACAAAATATAATGTTACTATAATAATAAGTGGCCATATTACTCAGCTTTCTCCTGCTAATTAACCTTTAACTACATCAATGACTAATTTAATCCGGTTAGGCCTCTTCACCCCTCGCAAAAGACGCTGCTTCTTACACTCCCATTTTGAGATTCTTTCGAATCCCATGGTATCCGGATCTCTTGTGACGAAGCCTTTTTTACAATGTCCAAATATCTGTCCTTTACATCACATTAATTTTTTTGCAACAACCAATAACAAAGTAAACGATCCACGATTATATTTTGGAATTTATATATTTTTAAGTCACTCGTATACAAATGAAATTCTTTAAACAAGTCACCGATCTCACAAATCAAAAAGACAGAGAATCACACGGATCATAATTAAGAGCATGTTCAACAGGATCCTTTGCATTGAAAATTAGCATTTATGATATCATTTTATGGGTTCTCGTTTCAGAGACAACTTCATGAGAAAAAAATAATTGAGTTTGACTGAATTTGTTTTCCTATAATTTTAACAAGAAATGAAAAGATTAATAGGAACAATAACTCATCTCACGAGTCTCATAAAATGTCACGAACACATTATAGAAACTTTTTAAAAAAAATGTCATGATTTCTCATACAACAGAAAATATCCGAATAGACCCTAAAAAAAAGTACTTTGAAGAATTTATTTGAGTTGTTTCCTCATACATTTCTAGTGGGAAGCCACTCATGCATACTTTTATTATGTGATTACTTTATAATGAAGATGCAATTGCTAGTTGGATGGCACAAACAATCATAGAGAATCCTTTGCTCAAAAGCGAAGGAAGGAGACAAAATGGTGACTAAGTGTGTAGATGTTGCGGCCCAAATTAGCTTTCTTCAACCAACACACTACTTCTGCTGATTGGCGGATTTCAATGTCAGCCTGCAATGACTCACAACAACACTAATTAAGGAACAAGTTCAACTTGGACGAGGTTCCACATATGACCTCATTTTCTAATTTTTTAATAAATACAATCTTATTTTAAAAATTCAAACAAATATTTTTTTCAAGAGTAAATGATATGCAGAGAAAATTTTGGGCCTACAAAATATTCGCTGACAACTGTAGAGGAAAACAATAGTACTGGAAAACAATTTTTTAAATTTTGGCATGAGCAAATAATATTTTTTTCCATCCTTATCATGTATCAAAAAGCAATCTTTAAATTTTCAAAATATCTTGCTTCTGTAAAATGGGTGGAAAATTTTTTTCACCCGTAACTGTTGTCTTTTTTGCTGCTCAGAAATGGAAGAGGAAAATAAATAGAGATGGAAACCTTTTGCATTCTTACATGCTTTCAAATTTCTAAAAATATAATTTCAAATTATTTTTTTTGTTAGTTAAAAAATTTTGGGCCAAAAGCAATTGAATTTATCTGAAATTGAATGGAGTAAATGCTTCATGAGTTTCTTATGCAATTCAAGATATTTAAGTCATAATTAAGTCGTGTCTATTTTGAAAGAACAATCATGTAAAGAGCCGGGAGGTTCGAAACCTCCAACCATATATTGAGAGCCTGTTTGGTATCGACTGAATTACGGGCACATACATGTAAGAGCATCTTTATTCCACATGTAAATAACTTGCAAATAGTGATACGATAATTGCAATTTCAATTACCGGGATGTGGATTCATTACTAATTCACCAAATAAACAATCTTGATTATAAATTAAAGTTAGAATACATTGTAGGTATGGAGATGATGTGAAAGTAATTAACGAATAATTGTCAAGTTACTGATATGACTGAAATTTTTTTTTTTTTTTGTAATTGCAAGAATGAACTTGTTCTGATAGTGCTTTTATTATGAGTATAGTTCAGAAAGTTGTGGATGCTGAAATTAGACCTCATAATATTTTTGGAGTTTACTGAAAGTATAAAAATCGGTATAGTTCTAATCCTAATTCTATTTGAGTAATGAAACGGACAACATATATACTATATTATTTTTTCAAAAAAAAAGTTAGAAAGAAACCAATTAATCAAATTTTCAAGAGTTAAAGTATCTCCTCATTATAGAATTGATTAGTAATAATATTGAAGCAAAGTCAAACACTAGTTGTATGTTTAATTGTTTCTTTATATTATTTCTTGTAGTTGTAATATTATAATTTAATTTAATATATCATTGTTTTGATAGGTAATCGTCAATAATCAACCTCTAAAAGAAGGAACCGGGGGCGTTCCAATACCCATCGGATCATATTTTGGTCTGATTGGTATAATCACCGTTGGATCATCAAATTTGATAATTCTCACAATTATTAAAGTGTGAGAGCGAAATTTTTGTGTGAATTTTAATACCATCGAACGGTTATTTTGTCCGTCGGACCAAATTTTGATCAAATAGGCATTGAAACTCTCCCGCTTCCCTAAATGAATAAATGAATCATAATGAGAAGATTATCAATATATCAACTCCATTTATAATTAAATTTCATAACGAGAAAATTTTTTAAGTCACGAGTATATATAATTTGATTCTCTCCTACTTTATATCATTGAGGATCAATTTGCAAATAATAAAGTACTTCTGAATTATTGTATATATATAGGAGGAGATCACAGCCTTAGATCGATCTTCAGTAGTAATACATTGGACTGCCCATGGATCGGATAAAATTTGGATCAGTAACATGAATCCTAATTAATGCTGCATAATTATCATATTAAAATTACTCGGTTAATAGCATCCGATCGATCTCTTTTGAACAATTGCAACATGTATATAATAGAGAAAATTTTGTTATTCCCCACCTTCTACACACTATTTCTGTATCTAATGATCCAATACTAATAATAAAAATTACATGTCATAACAAGATGGTTTGATATGTTACGATCCACAACAGCATGTCACGGCTCGTAATACTATGGTTTGTTGTGCCATAACACAATTAAATGTTAGTACAAACACTTTTATCATATATGTAAATATATTTAAATGTTAGTATAAATATATTTAAATAATAGTACAAATACATTGGAGTGTTAATATAAATACATTTGAATGTTGGTATGAATACTTTTGTCTTGTATATATACATGAAATGAGTAGTAAGAGTCTTGGAAATTTTGAACACTATTTCTCTGGTTTACAGAATATTTATCCAGAATCTTGAGATTCTATATTTAGAATCTTGTGGGATGCAAAACTAAGGTGCGGAATTGATTTACAATTATCATACCTCTATATAATATATGCAAGACGTTTGCTTCACTAATTCAAAAGTTAAAACCTTTCACACAGGAGTATCCCATTTGCTAATTAACTTAGACGTACGTGATTCTCGAAAGCATAATCTTTAATTAGCTACCACTCGTTTATACAAGATTAAGTTATAAAAGTATATACTTCATATATAGCTTGTCTGATGTCAATAATTAATTTAACACCTCCGTACATGACCTCCTTTTGTGGCACACGTGTCAAATTCTCGTTCATACATAGGAATTAGGTTTATGAATGTTGCAATTATTCTCTCTCACAGAAAAAACCACATAGAATTAGGTTTATGAATGTACGTAGGTTATCAACAATTTACCAAATAACTCCTCAAATACAAAGAAGAAATGAATCCAAATCAAGCTAAGTTAGATGATGTCTTTCATCAAGAACAGTTCATGTCTCTAAATCAATCAAATCATTTTTAACCAAAAATTGTAAATTGCATTATAAATTGAGAAAAACAAAAAAGTAACTAATACATAAACTAGAGAGGAGTATAAAGAAGAAATATAATTAACAAAGATAATTTCGTTATAATACATCAAATTTTCTTTATAATTATTGATTTTAAAAAAATATTTTCATCTATCTCATAAGTGCTTAAAAAATTCTATAAATAGGCTAAAATAAGATTTATAGGCAACGGTTAACTTCAAAATCTTGACGGCCTAAAATTTCAGTCCTTATGAAAGAATCTCTAAATAAACATGGGGGATTGAAAAACATATCCAACTGGGATTGAATTTTGGAACATATCCAACGGGATTGATCTTGATAATCTTTTTCATATCCCCAAAGTAAAGTATTTTCATTAAACTAAATAACTAAGTACAAGGGAGAGGGTTATTATACTTGCTAAAGAGTTATTTGTCATATTAAAGACTTGAATTAATTCGCAAAACAATGGAAAGCTGGCAAATTAGTACAAAGTACAGCAGACTAGGCTTAATATAGAGAAAATCTAGATCTAGATGGTAATGCATGGTCATAAATTAATTAGTTCACCAAGCTGATTATATTTGTCAAGGCTAAAACTTTGTTTCAGTTTTAAGTACAATTGCTATATACACGCAGTTCTGATGCAAAACTGACAGCTGAACTCACACTAGCAATGCTCAAGATGCTTTGTACAAGCCCAATTTTCACTAATAATAAAGCAATTTACAGAAGGTACATAACAGAAAGGCTTCTTAAGAAATTCAAAATTGGATTTAGAGGTCTCCCTTTTTTCTCAAAAAAAAAAAATATACATAACAGATATCGATAGTGATATATATAACTACTTTCTCCATTGCCTCACTATGGCCCCAACACTGTCAAAGATTTAAGTTTTCAGCATTTCTTGTTAAGTTAGTTTACAATCAAATTGAGAACTGGATACATGGCACTAGTTGACAATATTTTTCCTTCCAAAGAAAAACCCCTCTGGAATTCTATTTCAGAAAAAAAAGAAGGTGATCTCAGACATTGAGGGGGGGGGGGGGGGGGGGGGGGGGGGGGGGGTGGAAGAAGAAAAGAGAAAAGCTCCATGGATCCACCAAATTAGAAAAAAAAAAATTGATCTAAAGGATACAATCGACAGCAATCGGACTTGTATCTGTGATATCAAATGTGTGCCTGACATTCTTAGAATCCACCTCTTCTTCACTTGCGGCTGGTTCGTTCAAGTCAAAACACAAGCCCTTTTTCTCTCCCTCTTGCTTCTTTACTACAACGCCATGTGCAAGGCCCAGTGGCCGATGCCGCCTCATATGGCCTCCTAGTGCTTGCCCAACAGCAAACTCAAGCCCACAAATTGAGCACTCATGCATCTTGGGCTTGAGCAGGCTCCCGTCTCCGGCCAACCTTGGTTTTTTGTGGCTTGCACGGTGGCCGCCGAGTGCCTGAAACGAAGGAAACTGGCGGTTACACGTCTTGCACTCGAAGACTTTTGCAGCCATGGTATGATGCGAAAGCATGTTGTTTTCATGGTAAGACAGAAAGGCTAATAGGTTATCCATGTCGATGTTATCTGCCTCATAGTATACTGCATTTTCAAATAATCTTTTCATCTTGCTAGCTAGTTAAGAAGCAACTCGAGTGGATCAATTTGTGGATGAGTTTGGATGTTAATCGGAATAATTAGGTTTAAATGTGTTGATTATTGGTGTGAACTTGAGAGAATTGGATAGTAGGAAGTGGAAGGAGGGTGGTTTGTACTTATAGACATGATTAGAGATTGGAGATTGGGAAAGGTAGTGATTAATTAAGTCTGGCTAAGTGTCTTTACGAGGTTTCCATGGGTTAAGGGTCACAGACTCACCAAGTAATATTTCTTCAATTTTCTTTATGTACTTGCAAAACATTAATGATTTTGTTCTTTCATTTGTACTTGCATGCCATCTTAAAATATGGATAATTCGATTGTACAATATTCATCTTTTGTTGTATTTTAAATCCATTTTCACATTTTTGGAAATATTTCTCGGACTATAAAAATTAAAATTATGGATATATTAACTATTATTTAATAGGACATCCATGTATAATTTGGATGGTCATTTCGGCTACTACATTGACATTTTAATTTACCTCTATGGACTGTCATGATATCTGCGCGCAATAAGTGTTATATATATATATATATATAGAAAAATGTTTGAGAGATACTATAATCGATACCGGCTTTATTATTCATATTACATTAGTTATTATTCATATTAACTATTTTATTATACAACTTATTTTTTATAGTATTTTTATTATTCAACTCAAATATCATTAATATGAATAATAATTCAGTTAAATTGAATAACAAAAATACTGTACAAGGAAGTTACATAATAACGTCGTTAATATAAATAATAACCCATTTAATCGAAATAATAAAGTCGATATCGGTTATGATATTAATTATGATATCTATACATCAGCTCCCATATATATAACAGCATGTATGAAAGAAAAACAAATTATAAATAACAAATGGCAGCTGCTTCTAGCAAACTAATCTTCTATTACATGCGCTTCAATGGGCTGCTATGTAAATTTCGGACATAATAAGCTGACTTAAATTTTCCACAAACAACTATACTATGCTAGTTCCTTCTAGCTACTTGCACAAAACTAATGAGTTATAAACAAATGGCATCTTTGCTTTTTTTTTTTTCTTTTGTGTGTGTTTCTTTTTTCAGTAGTTCCTTGCAAGTGGTTTGGTTCGAATGAGGGGGCACATACATGTAAGAGTTTTCAATTCTAAATTGAACTCTTTTCTTATTTATTTGTTTGTTTTAATTTTACTTGGTAATTGAAAATCGGCTCTGCACATGACACACAGAAAAGAGGGAAATAATAAAAAACCTATGTCAGAATCTTGGTGCCTGACTATATATCTATGTATATCTGCTAGCTAGTTCCAACATGGGAATACATATGAATCGCAATCTTCTATTAAAAGTTATACTGGTTGGTTCAACCAAAACTTAAATATTTAAACATCCACTGCACGTACTTTAATCCTCAAATTACGTAAATCTGCGGCTCAAGACCACTGGTTTACCTCAATAAGTGTTTCGCAGTTTACTTACTATCTCTATTTGTTTTTGTATCAAGATTAAAAAATTACTAGTTCAATTGCCATCATTCAAGCAACTAACTAAGAAAAATATTATATAAGCACCATGTTTAATTAATTAGGTATCGCTTCATGACCTCACCCATTTTAGTTTGATTTCCAATGGCAGGTTTCCACAAAAGTACCTCCACAAATATATATAAGAAAACTTTTGAAATCCATCCTTATTTTGTTCTCCCCTTTATATCCAACGTCACTACCATGTGGTCCCCGCGAGTGTGGTGATCCAAAGATCCAAGCATATATTAAGTGTTAGAGCAAAGTTAATTCATCGTACGTACATACATACGAATATATATATGTACGTACGTACTACACAAATTATTTCAATTAATTAGTTACATATTTTCTTTGAAGATATTAAATTCTACTGCTTTTCAAGTGAAACTATTAGAATCTCATAGCCCACATGGAATACTAAGAATATTAATTAAGAATCATTTCTGAGAACTGTGAAAGGTGTATATGTACTTCAAATATTATATGCATGGTGCTAAACAACCTAAATAAACTAAAAGAAAGATGCTAAGGCCAACTCGAGATGAACAGTACTTATGTTCAAGTACATCATAGTTTGATTCAACTTTGCTTCAAAATAAAAAAAAAAGATTCAGCTTAATTTTATTCAAATTTAGAATAATTTTTTGATTTAGTAGGCAAGATATAACATCCTTAATTAGGAGGTTGTGGCCTACGGGTTCGAGATCTAATTGGAGGATTCCTAGTTCGAGATCTAACTAGAATTAGTGTAAGTTTCTAATATATCAATAGGAAATATATGAATCCGATTTTCTTTTAGTATGTGATTGCCACATCATTGTGTTCATCTATATGAGATAAATAAAAATCCTTAAGATGGAGAACATATATAATTACATGATGCATCATGTATATTGATGCTGAGCTAATGAGGGTGATATGGCAAGCATTTCCGAGATTAATTTGGCTTAATTAATTAGTGCAGTGGATGACTAGATGACCAGTACTCCATTTATAATATTTTCATTGTACTCATCTACAAGTACTAATTATCACTGCTATATCCAATGTTAAATTATAATATTGTTTATTATCTGAATTAAAAAAAAACTCGAACTCATTGCTTAGAAGACAATGGCAAGTTTTTAATTATTAGTTGATCTCGCAGTTATTACTTGATTGTTCTTGTCAAGTTAATTGCATCTTAATTATATTAATTGTATAAAACATTGATTTGGTTCTATAACCCATGCATCATGACAAATTGGATACCGTTTAATTACTCTGGATGCTATATGAAAAAAGTGCACATGTTGCTATGATTTATCCGAACGGTCGTCAAAGTTTCTTTCACGAGTCTAATTAATTATGGAAAATAAAGGCTCCCAAATAGTGAAAATATATGTTCTCTTGGCTCTGAATATATGCAAGATCGATTCCTTAGAAGAGGAAACATTTGAGGAAAGGTTAGTTCAGATGCAAAGGCAAATCGTGTATTACGTTTGCACGTTAGATTGTAGCTTGCGATTCATGTCGATTTAGGTTTCTGATTCGAAATGCTTGGTGGAAATCATGCTTCTCATAATTCTAGTTAACTGCTCAAGCGTGCAATAGGTCGTAAGGCGGGGAGACGCTTAGACGTACGTACTTTAATTTCTGGTTTTGATCTTTTAAGAATTAAGACAAAGATAATATTTATAAAAGATTTTTTAATCGTATTAAGAACCAACGACTTCTTATGTGGTTATTGTCTTATTTATTGAATCAAATCCTGCTTCTCAATATGTAATCTTTTTTTTTAAAGAACTACAGAATTTTCTTGTAAAAGAAGAATTGTGTTGGTTTTAGTTTGTAATGGGAACTTGGGGATTAACAGATAGAACTTTGTGTTGGTAGATTTTAGTAAAAATTTGGTGCAGTAAAAAAGTTTGCTTTTATGATTTTATTCCCATACAGACTGTGTTTTATGTATGACGGGAGTCCAAAAAATAACAATACACCTCTTCGTTACTTGCCCTTTCGCTGCATAAATGTGGCTATTTTGTTTTTGAAGGGATCCACATATTCACCGTAACAAACCAAAAGGCTTATTTGGCTTAAGAACAGGTCAAGAAAGGATGCGCGCAGTCTCGTCAAATATGGGATGTCCGATGCATGACGACTCTCTAGATTCTATGAAAAGAACAGAATCGTAGAATTTTTTCGAGTGTTGCAAAGACTTCACGTTTGGTGACAATTGAAGCCGCTAAAGAGGTAGATAATTGGGTGATGAATTTATAATAATATTAGTTTAGCTTGAGGGTATAGTTTACTCTTTCTTTTGTTTTTATTTTTTGTAAATATAATTATGTAATTTTTCTCTTTTATATGAATAAAATCACAAAAACAGACAAAGTCTGTTTCATCAACAACAAAAAAAAAAGTATGGTTTTATTTTGCTTGTAATTTTTGTTTTCAAAATTTAACCTTTAATGAAAGTTGCAACATAAAGTTTACTAATTAAATGAGTTAAATTTTGTAACTAGAGTTACATGATTTTTCGATAAATGCTACATTATTATTTTAAAAGTTATGTTTGTTCTGGAAATTGCTTACTACAATTTTGCAGCATGACAGAGACAATTTTGCTGCATGACAGATCAGCAAGCTCTTGCGTGTGTTTCTGGGCAGTTAACACTGCGACGGGTCGCTGCGTCCCATTGAATTAGCTGACCTCACGCGAGGGTCCCACCATTGTCAGCTCTTTCCTTGCTGAAGCAGCATCTCAACTTTCATGTTTGGCCAATATTATATACACATATGCTCCTTTATGCGCGGAGGAGCTGCACCTTATCTATATACGAAGCAAAATGTGGAGGATCACTCTTGACCCCTTCGAAGAGACACATACATGCCCTCTGCACATTCATATTCTCCGCTCTCTACTTTATGATTCCTCCGGATCCGGAATCTTTATTTCTTATTTCTTTTCTCCAGTGGAATCTTGATCTGTGTGGCATCCGTCGCGTTGCCTTTCCCAGGTCCACATGCACTGTACTACTTACTCGTAGTTTACTTAAATTAAACGATGACAAGATTTTCAGAAAAGTAATTAAACTATATATAAGATTACTTGTACTTCCTTTCTCTAAATGATGTTAAAATAATGATAATGAGTTCAAAACAAAAATTAAACGATGGCTTCTCATGCCTGAATTATTGATCAAATTCATTTAATATATTTTAAATATCAAAATATTATAAAATGCTATTACTGTATTTAGTATTTTCAACTATTTTTTTATTTTTGAAAAATAGATGTAAATTAATATAAAATAAAAATGTTTGCATATTAAAAAATTATTTTTTAAAATCTGAAAATAATAAGAAAATTTAAAAATTAACTTTGTTTTTTGTTGTTCTTTAATAAAATTTTGATATATAGAATACAATGAACAATTTGAACGGACCATTTAAGTACAAGAAGAAAAGTAAAATTTAAACAATTTATATTTCAACTGAAATATAAATATCTATGCAATTAATGACCTAACTTACTTATAATCTTAATAAATTATAGCCCTTAATTCCAAAGTGACCTTGTATAATTTAATTTACTGAGTCTTTGAGTACTGATTATGAAATGCGGCACCTACTGTTGGCACGGATCTCAAGAGTATAGGAATATTAAATATAATAACTAGCTCGTGGACTTGTACATAAATCACACAATAAATCTGACAAATAGATATTTTCATTAATAAATATTGCTGTGTTTTCCCTTTTTCTGTTGCTGGGTGGGGAACCACAAAATTATCTTAAATTAATTATATTTGTTTCTTTAATTAGCAACTGGTGGGAGAACCACAAATGCCAGCACACTGATGGGTTAATTATATTTGCCAAAAATAAACAATATATAGCGTCACTTTCCAAGGCCAGTACTTAATTAATTTGCCAAGTGATACGATAAGTGGTTAGCACACTAATTGACTAATTCTGTATATATATTTTTTTCAGAAAGTCTTCATTGCCACCATAACAGCTATACATACATCATGAATTAATGTAACTTAACCGTGATTCATATAAGACGAACTATATATATAAAAAAAAATTCCAATTCAATGTTAGTTCGAGGCTCGTCCTCTATAAATTTTTTTAATTTTGTTTTGTTTGTAAAAATTATCCTCTTTTTCTCTAGACAAATAACTGAAAAAGCGCAAGTAAAAATAATTGTCTGATGGTTAATCCCAACAAACAATATCAAAGGCATGTCATACTTGATGCAAGTAACATATCAAAACATAAAAAAATAAGAGACGGCTTAGCGTTAATCCGAAAGAGAAATGTTCTTTCTTCAAAAACAAGATACGGCTTAGCACTAATTAAAAATGTAACCGATAACTTTCATTTTACTTTTTCTGAAAAAAGGGAACCGAAAATTTCTATGGCCTTACATTGAAACAAAAAGAAAACAAAGGGAAAATGTACCTCAAATGGATAAGTATCTCACAAATTATAATATACACTATTGTTAACAGGACAAGTTACCAGATTTATCTTCTTCTATTATGTTATTTGATCCAATTACTAGCAACATTACGAGAATAGTGTCTTCTATGGGTTGGTCGTGCACCTATCTTTTTTTGTTTCCTTTCTAGAAATAAGATCTTTTGTTGGAGAAGTCGTTGACAACAAAATGTAATTACAATATATCCTTTCCGATTGCATTAAATTAAAAACAATTATCTTTCACGTCTTTGGACAGAGGTTGGACAATTATTTTTATTCTTTTTTCCTTTCGGAGTGAGACATGGACCTCCACTTGGATAAACGAGAATAAAAATATATTTCTTCAATGCCAAAAATAATGAATTACTTATTTTGGCAAGGGAAATATATGTAGATATATTATTGCTATCAATGGATATCCATAATTCTAAAATCCGACCCAAATCCGCATGAATGGATTCGCATGCGGATTTAAAAAATATATTTCATAGTTTATTAAATTCACATATGAATCTTGAAAAAAGATTCACTTTATTTTTTGAATTCGCAATTGGATTATACATGATCTGAATCTGAATCCGCTTCGAAACTGGTAAAATAATATTATTTTAATTTTTTAATAACCAGATATATAAATTTTTGTAAAAGAAAATTTATTTATAGTTGCATGTTATATTAAAATAATTTTCATTGTGATAATTAGATCATATTAATTTTACAAAAAATATTTTTTTTATGTCATGTAAGTTAATTAAATTAGAGTTATTATCTTATTTTATTTTTTTTATAATGTAAAATTATATACATTTACTTATGTTAAACTTGTATTTCATTATTTTAAATATTTGAATAAAAAATCCGATATATGATCCGAATCCGATCCGATGTCTGTTAAAAAAATAAATATAAATTCGTATTTAAATTCTTAAATTCTAATTGAATATAAATTTACATATAAATTTTATAAATTTTTAATAAATTTACATATAAATTATTTTAAATTGGATTCAAATCGGATCCATCGACATGGACAGCCCCAGCCCTGAATATATAATTCTTTTGAAGATGTCCGCATTCTGGACCAAAGTTGTCTGGTTGTATTTATGATCTTATTTAAATTCTGAATTCCCAAGTCCTTGAGCCAATTACGTGCCTCTAGAAGGTCAACTTTCTTTACTATCTTATGCTGTTTCCCCACAAAAGACAAAATATTGTAATTAAAATAATGTCTAAAAAGCAGCGAACTATTCATGCACAGTTGTCAAATACAATTAAGTAATCTTCCCCCAAAGGCCCAATAGTTCTCTGTAGCTCAATTAATTTAGACTGCAGAGTATCATTTTAGTATCCACATTACACAGAGCACTCTTCAAAGAATCCTCTTTTAAATAAAATAATTAGTATTAGTATAATTATAATATTGGTTAATCGATCATTCCCTCAGATAATGAGCTGCATTTTGAAAAGTGATTCTGGGAGATGTCGTAATTGGGCCCTGAGAGATTATCCAGGCCCAATTCTAATCAATAAAGATATGGCCCTCTCTGCGCCTAAAACAGAACAAGCAAAGGCACACCAGACTATCAGTAAGGTCAAATTGTACCTATCACTCTATAATTATTTGCTCATCTAAATTGTGTTTGTAATATGTGAGTTGTTTAGCAAATTAAACAAAAATCAGCGGTTTTTTTTTTTAATCCGGAGGTCATAGACTAATAGGCAGAAAGCAGGAAGAACAATAAATAAGTCTTTATTTCATTTCTTGAATATATAGTTTGTGTAAAATACAAAAACACCAAACGGTGTGGCATTATTCTATTATGAAGTACAAGGAGAACAATAAATAAGGACTATTTTTTGCAAGGACTGAATTATTGTGTCTTATAGGAGCTAGCACTCAATCTCTTCGTGTACTCGTGGAGCATTGAACCCGCGAGATGGACCGACAGTCAAGGTCCCAAGTCAAACTTTTAGATTTCGATTGGTTGAATCAGACCAAGTTTTGCCCTCAAATCATCATCAGTGACATGTAGTCTCAATCTCCAATTCTATGACCTCTCACACAAAGAATGTACATCTTAGCTAACTTTACTTTCCCATGCATTGTTCTTTGCCGAGAATGAACTTTTAACTAAAGCATCGTTTCTCAAACTCTTTATGTTCATTCACCGAATGCAAAATGTAGGTGTGAACTAACTTCCAATTAACTAGGACCAACGGCAAATCTTTTGCTAAAATATTCACATCTTTTGAGAAAAAAATAGTCAAATCTTTTGCTCAAATCGCCCTTTCTAGTACAAAACAAAAAAATACTTTTGCTCAAAATATTTATATTGTGACCACACAGACAGACACAGTGATTTAAATTTTCTGACCATAGAGCTATATTAGTTCCAAAGTTATAGTCTGGACTCTCCAATCACATGCTATCAAGAAACTGGTACCGAAGTCGCCAAGACTCCAAATATCAAAACCAATGACATGCTCAGGGCAGGGAAAATATATACTTTTAAGGTTGCTATCGAACTATCTGTAGTTCAATATAAATTCAAAAGAAAATAATTTAATAGAGTAAAATCAAATTCAAATTGTAAAAGAACAATCTTCTTTGCAAAGAAAAATGTAAAGCGTGCAATGGACTTTTATGCATCCCTCGTTGAAATAACATGCCCTCAGTTTTCAGTACTTCTTTCTTGCAGCACATACTTGGTTTATAACAGTTCACACTAAAAGTATAAATAACAAACTAAAACTGGTGTATAATCTCTTTAAGCCAAGGAATTAACAGAAAAAATTGCACGAGTGAGTTTCACTCCGGGACCTTTCCGAAATGAAAAAGGAGAAGGTAGTTGGAAGTTGGAACAAAAACAAAATTACAATGTCTAATTCAGCCAAGCATATATGCAAAAGAAGGAACCTATTTTCATTTCTTTCATAAGATAACAAAACAGCAGCACAGCAACCTTTCCTTATAATTTACCTGTACAATTGATACTTAATTAGCTGTATGGCATTCTACAAAGACTAATTCATCACCTTTTGTGCATTTGAAAGGGTTGTTTCTCCAAAATGGAAAGCAACTCACAATAAAAATGGTCTGTAACATAACAACCAGAATAAACAACATAAAACAGCTTTGAGAGTATGTCATAAAATCAAGAAATAGTTAAATCTGATCTCTAAGTTTTGATTTTCTTTTCTTGGCGGCTTTTAGGATTTTCATTGATAGCAAAAAGTTGTCTTTATTTGACAGTATTGGCAGCTAATTCAATTCCAAGAAATGCAGTATCCAAAACCTTTGTGCCATTAGAAGCTCCATTCCTTTTTCTTACCTTTTTCCTATGTCTAGACAATTTTAAGCTGAATGGTAGATGTCCATACAACTAACGTGCCAACACTAATAGTTGGTTGTTAAACATCTATATTCAGTCCCTATCTCCAAAACTTATATGTTATTTAAATCGGTCTTGTAACTATTTGTGGTTTTTCAACAAGGTAATAGTTTTCTGTTAACTACAAAGATTGTGGAATATAGCTTAGGAAATTGGTGATGAAGTGTATTAGATGGAAAGTGGTTCCTGATTACTAATACTGCATAAAGGCCTTAGCATTGTCCATTGCACCTTTGCCACATTACAAGTGAAGAACAATATGACGGAAAAATGCAAGTGCTTCAAATTACCAGGCATAATTTTCATTTTTCTTTTGTGATTTTACTTTGTCTTATGATTTACATCCCCAATTGTTACAAAAGAAGTATGCGGTGACTGGTAATGTTTTGAACACAGTTCAGAAGCACACAAGTTTTACCTTTTTAGCCTTCAATGCCCCTGAATACTTTTAAAATTATAAGGCTTTTTTTTCCTAAACCAAATAGGACACTCTTAATTAATGGTAAAACAGTTTGAAGCGTGTTAAATTCAAGTTGTATTGGTGACTCTCTAATCCACTAGCTTTAACAAGAATACTATACCCAACCAGTTTAAACAGATATATAGAAAATTATAATCCAGTTTGTAAAATCATAATACTAAAGAGACTAATGTACAATTTATCATTCCCTCTAATAAGAAAAAAGAAAAGATATTTGATCAGAAGTCAGAAACCAATACAACGAAAAATTATGCAAAAAGAAACCTGATCTAGTCATTCAACAGCATGGTCCTGGTCCCTTCCTTTATTAGAATCTGGATCCCCAAATTTGTGCTTAAACGCATCTTGCCTCTGCATCCACATCATGTGCCCCTTCAATACACAAACACAACAGATTAGATCTTTCTACAAATCACAGCAAGATAGAGGTCGGGACTCGAGAGAGAGAGAGAGAGTGTGAGTGAGAGAAAGAGAGACCTGAAGAGCGGCGGCCCAGACAATAAGACAAGAAGCGAACCAAAACTTCTTCTCCTTGACTATCGTTCTCAACTCCATTTTTTACCACTCAGTTCTTCCTCTTACACTGCCAAGCCGCCGAGCTTCTCTGAGATTAAAGAGAGATCTCATGATCTCATCTTGATCTCGCTCACAATTCGGCGTGAGAGTAAAACGGGCCTTTAATGGACCGAGATTTGTAACTAATTACATAAAGGTCCAGAATGTTTAAGTAAATCTGCACAATTGGGCTTGCCTTAGCATTTCTTCCTTTCGGCCCAATAAAAAACGAAATTTGCATTTGAACTTGACCACGCATCCGGTCTAGCATCTGCATGGATTGACCGGACGTAAAGAAGGCTTTTGACTGTCAGTTATCCTTGAGGTTTTAATGTTATTCCGCAGCGTGATCAACGGTTTCCTTTTCCTTTCCTTGTGAACATTTAGCTAGAATTTTCAACACCAAATCTCGCTTATTCAAACATTGCCTGGAGAATTTCCATACGGCCGAAGAACTCCGACTTGACTACAAAATTAAGAAGACCCCTCTATGGAGTTATATATAGAGGAGATGCAATCACATCCCCAAAACGCATCCTACCTCTGTTGCATTACTACTTCACTAGAGAATATTCATATACAAATAGAGAAAACTTTAGGACCGGAATTAATTAGTGAATTGCCAATGGATTTCATGAAGAAGAAGCCCCTTAACCGTGTCTTCAAGTGTAAGACATGCAATCGGCAATTCCCCACATTTCAAGCCCTAGGCGGCCATCGGGCGAGCCACGAGCGAATTCGATTAGAACGGGTTCGAGTCAAGCAAGCACCCAAACTGAGATCAAGACCTAAGATGCATGTTTGTCCGATATGTGGCGTGGTTTTCACCGTGGGACAAGCGCTAGGTGGCCACATGAGACAACATAAACCTAAACGGAAAGTTGCACATAAGCCAATGTGGTTCGACCTTAACTTGAGTCCGTCGGATGAAGATGGCTTGGAGCCACAACTTGGTCCGAAGCTCTTTAGTCACGAAATTAAGTTAATTAATTTCTTTAATTAATTATAGGAAGTTTACTTCTATTAATGATATTATCCTCGACATTAGTTATAGATGAAAAGTTTTATTTGTTATTAAAATTAGTTAGACTTGTGTATTATTTATGATTTAATCGGTGCAGCTGTAAGTAAATGGAAATGAATATAAAATAAAGAAAACATGATTGTCATTTTGGTTGTTATTTTTACTTTTGGTAGCAATAGTATGGATGATACTGGCTTTCGCTTGTGGTTAGTAAAATATATAGTCTTTCATGTGCAATGTACATGGCAGTAGGACCATGCAACTTTAGGCATTTTCATGAACAAACAAAACCAATTGACAAGAGTTGCATCAGCGTAGGTACGACGTGAAATTGTTAGTTGAAAGAAATTGGAGTTATTGCAATGATGGATGGAATGTGGACCAGATCACCAACCGAAAAAACCGGATGACACCAAAAATGCCTTTAATCGAAAACTGTCAACCATAATTATGATACTTGAGACTTTTGCTAAGCAATTAATCGGAATAAAATTAAGATTGTTTTCTCTAACACCTTATGTATTATTTGTACGAGGAAGGGAGGGAAAAAGAGGGGAAGAAGAAATTCAGAAGTAATTTTGATTTTAAAACTTCCTTTTTTTTCCAAAAGAAAAAACATAAAAAGAAGAGAGTCAAGCGGGTGTGACATGATCACGCTTCAGTGGAAATAAAAAAGGGTGGGGGCCTGGGGCCGAGATAGGTTACACAGATACAGTATAGCAAGTACAGGCAGCATGTGAGGCTGAGGCAGAGGCAGACGCAGATATGATATATCCAGCGGGTTATTCTCTCCGATTTCGATAAAAGAGTTGAGACCCAAAAGAGAAAGAAAAAGGGCGTCTGGCACAAGGCACATGGCGTCAGGCGGCAGCTATGGCCTCTCAAGTCAACATTTATACGGCCTCCTTTTTCCCCTTCATACCTTTCGTACATGATGCAGCAGCGTCTCGGGGTCAAACCCTCGTTTCGGGTTCCAAAGACCACTTACTCTCGCTTCCATATACTAGATTCAAAGAAGACTACATACATACTCATGAATCCGTATCTGCTGTTATTCTTAAAAAAAAAAAAGGGATTTATTTTTTCTTCATCTGCACCGTCCAGTAAAATAAACCGCTCAAATTGTTTGCACTGTATTCATTATATTTCATTGCTTCTCCTTTTTACCCGCACCCTGCATTAACAATTATTATCTTATCCTTTACTTCATTTTGGGTTTGTCTGCCAAATCAAAAAATATCATTAAAATAATATCATTATTATTCATAATAAAAGTATATCTACAAATATTTCATATTTGATACTTGAATGATCGAGGAACCATTTTAAGGCCTCGTTCATGAAGAAAATTAAACAAAAATGTGATTAGCCACGGTTATAAAACTGAAAATTTGGTTTGAAACTCGTTAAATCTTCAGGACTGACGTCGAACTTCGATGCTTTCGTATCCGCCATTGATTACGTATGAGCTTAATTTATTTTCTCAGCAAATTTATGTGCATATAGAAACAAGCTTAAAAGGATCCATATAGAAACAAGCTTAAAAGGATCCAGAGCTCCAAACACTATTCAAAAAAATACTCAATACAGTTTTCCCTGCCACCATGTCTAGGATGGACGATGCTGAGCAGCTAATAACAGCAAACGGCACTGAGATGCAGAATAGTACAATACCTCGATTCATGGAAGCATGTCAAAAGTCAAAACAGACTGCCAAAGAAAGAAAATATTTAGAGGACCCAAAAATTAGTGCCGTATAGTAGTTAATTAAATTGCTCAATCTCACAACTAGGCATAGGGAACTGAACTTGCACGAACTCTTATCTATAAATTGCACGAACGGTTTTGGGGAACTAGAAAAAGTTCACGATTACGTGCCGTGCTATGCACGGCAAACACAAAAACATGCTGCGAAAATTCACACATGGCATTTGATTTTTCTCGATGATGGGAGCTGAGCTAATTGAACTAGAACTAGTTACTACATTCAATTTATAATCCTGGATCAGATCTTGTGAAACTAACTAATCAACTTCTTTTAAACAAGAGATTATTTATTTATGATAAGGCTCCGTCGCTGATACGCTTGCTCCCTAAATTGCTTCTTGAGATTTGAGAATGAGAAGAGGGGGCATTGGAGATGGAAGCTTCTCTCCTCGTCCCACCTCTTCCTTTCCTGGGGATGCATTTTGCCCTGGAGCTCTCCATTTCCTTGTTGTCCCCAGCATCAAACTTTGAGCTCCTGTTCACAAGCATCGTAGTTCAGGTAAGTTAGTGAATAAATTTTGCATCTCATTCCTACCAATTAATTAAGGTAGTTCAAACAGTTGACCAGAGGAGTCAACAACTCATTATTTCGTGTTCAAACATGTCCGTCTATTTACATCAGGAGGTTGTATATAATACTGTGGACATGCATACTAATCACTACTTACAACCAATCATAATTAGTAGTTATAATGGTATTTAGGCCCACATGTTGCTCTACATTCTAAAGACTTGTATAAAATAATAAAGTCATATGCTGGCTAGAAAAAAGGGCTAAATTTAATTCCTAGAGCAGAGTGCCATAGGACAGCACCACTGTCGATGAAAAGACCCATCATCAACAAATGCAAATCAAATCAATGACAAGAAATGCTGTCTTATTTAAAGAGAACTGTTATAACGTGAATTTGAAAACAGAACAGTAACAAACGGAAGATTTTTGGTTTATTGAAAATGTGGAAACAGCAGTATAACTTTGCCAGAAAGAGATAAAAAGGAAGGCAACAGTTGGCAGAGAATTGCAAGAGAGGCGCAAAACTACAAACATATTCACAGGCCAAAGGATGAGCACAGATGTATGGATTGCTCAGTCTAATCTGACATAAAACAACAACCAACATGAATCACGACGAACATACATGGCCCCACCAGTCAGTTTTCCACGATAGAGCCAGATTTTAATACTCTCAATCATTCCTGTAGAAACAGCGGGAGACTAGGGGGTCTAAACAGAGCAAAATCCATGTTCTACAGCGATTTTTACTTTCTTACATTAATAAATGTTTTGACTGTCTTGCCAGAGAAAGGAAAAACAAGCTGCATTTATTAATGTTGCAAAATATTAATGCAACCACAACGCCACGACTTTTGATGCCCCTTCCTCTGAAGACTGAAGCTCCTCCCTCATTAATTAGGATATACCACATTTATTTATATTTATACGAAAATGATTCAAACAAACTAGCGCGAACTCATATCAGTTTGAACTGGTTACTTTGCTCAGTCTGTCAACAGAGCATTGAATTTAAGCACCCACATCTATCTAATTTAATTTCCACACCCACTATGTATTGTATTAAAAAGAACCAACTGGGACTGGCAGATCTTATATAGTTTAAAGATAAAATTGTACGAGCTATGACTTGTTTTCTGACCTGTCAGCATTGTATGAGTTGGATCGCTTCAACGCGCCAAACCCCTCAGAACTCTCCTCTCCCTCTTTCTTCTTCGTCTCCACCAAGCTCCCGCTGAAATACTCCCGATCCATTGGATCAAACCCCACCCGGCCCAACATCCCATTCTCCATTTGCATTTCCTTCCTGCTCAGCTCCTTTGCGCTGCTCGGATCCGACCCTCTGCGCTTCATCTTCTCACTATACTGCACAGTGAGCCCCCCGCTGTTATCCTTCACCTGCAACGACCCACACGAGATGAGCTGCATCAGAACCGCCGATGCACGCATCCTCCCGCTTGCTATACCCCCCACCATCCGGTCAGGATCACACTCATCCAGTTGATCTGACGGAGCCACGTGGCTGCTCCTGGCTCCACTGATTTTTACTTCTGATTTGATGAGCGTTTCTAGAGTGTCCGGGCTGGACGAAGAGGGTGGCGGAGAGATGTCGTCGCTCCCAAGCTCCGCCTCTGGTTGCGGCGGCGCGAAGTCCGGCGATCGCCGGCGCGGAATACGGCGATCGTCGGTCTGAGTAGCCGCGTCAGCAGCCTTGCTGGGATTGGCTGTGGCAGCGTCTGACTTATACACCTTGTACTCGGCAAGATCAAGGGAACCACCCCATGAGGTTCTTCTCTGCTCCCTCGAAGTCGAAGGTATGAGAGGCTTGTCGAAGCTTGAAGAGGCTGAGGGGTGTGGTTCATGCGAAATCGGAGTAATCTCAGGGAATAAAACCTCGGATCCTTTGAGCACATACTCATTCCCATGAGCCGGTAAGATGAGGTCGTCATCGGTTAAATCATGCCACACATATCCATTTTTGTAACTCCTAAATTCCAAAATAAGACAATTACAAACTTCAATTCCATGGTGTTCCTATTATGAGCGAATTAATTAACAGTAATTAAAGTTCAATATTAATTATTACCTTTTTGAAGACCATGCATACATGCTTGCCATCCCTTTGCCTCTAAGAACATTCAGTCGATTAACCACATCTGGAACAAAAGGAGCAACTAATGAACTCACATCCAGAAGGAAAATGTGGACAATTAATTAATAGTTAGGTAGTTTGTTGAATTTACCTTTCAAATAGAGGCCGTCAGATGAAGAAAGAGGGACCTCCATGAAATGGGGGTGCTCCAATTGGCCATTCCTAGAGAGGTAATAAACGACGGGAACTCTGCGGTGAGTGCTCCTGGGCTTGGGTTCGACCCAGACTTTGGTTCTCTCGGGACTGGTCTCCTGGTCCCTCCATTTCCTCGGCGCCGCCGCCATTAATTCTCCAACGACTCCGGCGAAACAAGCAGCTGGATTATCCAATGCCTTTTTGGATCGGAGTCAGGCTGGGCAAAAGGCTGCGTGGAGAAAAGGGAGTGAAGATTTGGGGAGGGAAAAGACGGGTTTTGTTATTTATAGCAGACTCGAGAGAGCTGAAAACTTATTGAATTAGATTTTTCTGATTAGGTATTGGTGAAGGGAACTCTGTGGCGAGTGGGTAAGACGACAGTACTTGAGATCGCTCCAGAGATAAATAGAGTAGAGGCCAGGTGGGAATGGACTGAACTCTGAGAAGAGAGAGAGTGCGTGACTGCGTGGGGAGGATAGAACTCAGAGAAGAGAGAATCAAAAGCGGGCTGGATTTAAACGACGCGAGAGAAGAGAGCGAGTGGGGCGGGGGGGGGGGGGGGGTTCGAAGAAATTATTGATGAATCGATGCCGTGACAGGCGCAACCCAACAAAAAGGTGCGTCCCAAACATGAATTGAAACATCTTCATTCATTCTTTCATTGGTCCGGACTCATTATTAGGGTTCTCAAACTTTGCGTGTCGTGTCGTGTCGTATCAAAACACGGCGTGCCGCGGTACGGCACGGGAGGCGGAAATTTTTTTTGGCATGCGTGCCGTGTTAAAAATGAGGAGAGGGCGACACGGTATGGATAAGGCACGGCGTGCTACATGTCTCGTGCTAAACGTAACGTGCCTTAACCGTACTATGCCATGTCGAGTTGACACGTCGTGCTACACGTGTCTTAACCGTACTAAACGTATTTGTTGAGAAAAAAATTCAAAAAAATAAAAAAAATCGAAAAAAAATTGAAAAAAAAATCGGAAAAATCTAAAAAAATATAAAAAAATCAAAATTTTAAATTTTTTTGCTGCTAAAAAATTAAACAAAAAGGGCGACACAGTATGGATAAGGCACGGCACAGTTAAGGCACAGCGTGCTACATGTGCCGTGCTAAACGTGACGTGCCTTAACCGTACCGTGCCATGTATGGATAAGGCACGGTATGGATAAGGCATATCGTGCTACACGTGCCATGTCGAGTTGACACGTCGTGCTACACGTGCCTTAACCGTACTAAACGTATTTGTTGAGAAAAAAATTCAAAAAAATAAAAAAAATCGAAAAAAATTGAAAAAAAAATCGGAAAAATATAAAAAAATATAAAAAAAAATCAAAATTTTAAATTTCTTTTTTGCTAAAAAATTAAACAAATAATTGAAAAAAAAATAATATTTTTGTAAAAATTGCCAAAAAATTAGAAAATCCGAATTTTTTTAAAAAATCTGAAAATTATTTTTGAAAAATTTGAAAAAATTATTTACAAAATTCAATGAGGGTATTTTGGTCATTTTTTTATTTTAAATTTGAATTTTAAATTAAAATGTGTGTTATTGGGATATATTATTTAAGATGTATTTAACATTGTTAAAGAGAAGAGATACGATGGGGTACACAAATTGGGGGATATATATCATATTAGCCTATTTTTTAATCCCTTTTCAAAATCCCTCCAAAAAAATTACAAAATCAACTGTCCGATCAACATCCAACGGGCCACAATCTGTGCATACTATGCTTATCCGTGCTAAACGTGTCTACCCGTGCCTACACGTGCCGTGCCTAAATCGTGCCTAAACATGCCTATCCGTGTTAACCATGCTAAACGTGTCTATCTGTGCCGTGCCTAAACCGTGCTTACCTGTACCCACCCGTGTCGTGTCTATCCGTGCTAACCGTGCCTATCCGTGCCTACGCGTGTCCCCGTGCCGTGCCTACAGTAAAAAAATTCGGACACAATACGAATAATGACACGACACGCGACACGCATAACACGGCACGCGTTGACACGCCGTGCTCTTTTTTATTCCCTACTCATTACTAATCACCGGTCCATGGCAACATGCTTTACACCGGATGTAGCTCTGGCCTTCTCACATCCCGTCAAGACCTTCACCCCTTGACCCTGAGGGCAGGGTAATCCGCATAAATTTTGCTGACATGTCTTGGATGGCTTGTTAGATAATTAAAGAATAATAGTACCTCCGACTGTACAAATTCTCATAAAGTACAAATTATCATAATTTACACCAGGATGCGTCGTACTATATGTTATCTTAAATTTGATTTTTCAGATTTATATTGCGAGGCATCTAGAAATGAAATGAAAATAGAACATCGAATCCGAATCCGTAATGGGAAAATATTGATTCGCATTGTGGGATGCATACCCAGGAGCAACGTATAAACAAAATTGTTGGGAACTAGGAGGAGGGAAGAAAGAAATGGGAAAAGAAACCACGTGCACTGCTCAATGTCTGCTCCACAGCGCATCTGGGTGATCCACCTCTAGCAGAAAGACAATTTTACCCTTGTTTTGACACCGTTCTTTAGGTCCTGAAGCGAGGGTACATATGTAATTGCAAAGACGGAGACTTAAGACGAGTAGGTGACAAGAACGTGAGTGAGTGAGTGAGTGAGGAATTTTGACTCAAAAGAAAAAGAAAAACGCGCGACGAATTTTGACTCCGACTGCTACGAATGAATTTTGACTTTAAACTTTGGAGCGGCTCTCCTAATTTAAATATCTATTAGCTTCTAATCTGTAATTCTTATTCCTGAATTAAATTAATTACAGCATTTAGCAGTCGAAAATTTGGATTCTCAAACATCGAGCTCCTCGTTGTTTGAACTCTGAACTATATATTCTAAATATTATTTTCTTTTTCATCGTGGAGGGACCAAAGAGTCGGTTGACAATCTGTTAATTAATAACTATTGTATTTCTTTGATTTAATTTCGGCGCCCTTTTGTATGTGGCTTTGTGCTTAGAAGAAGGTCGGTGAAGCAGGCTGCAGGAGTCAAGACTCAAAGGCGGTCTTAATTTGTAAATAAAATAAGCAGATTCAATTTCCGGGTGGGTTCCATTAATTATTATTCAAAGCTTCGCATTATTTCGTCAAAGACGGCATCTGCCTTTTTGTCCTACGTTGTAAAATATCCCGTGAAGATGTAATGTGAACGGAGAGTGGCAATTATTTGGTGCAGTGCGGTCGGCGTATACGGAATGGAGTCACCTATTATTGCAAAGAGGATCTTATTATTTTAATTTGTGCCATTCAATTAAAATGAGATTAAATTTATTAAAAAAAGATTTTTTTAATTTTAATTAAAATCAATTTAATCCGTCTAATAGTAAAGTCTTACTTTTATTTAGAATAATAATAGAAATGGGAGCTGATTTATACAGATAATATTATCGTCAATACAGAACTGTTTATCCTAAAGAAATTTCGATAACAGTTTTATAAATACTACTCTTTTGAAATAGAGTTAATTCCAACGGACTACCCGTGTCTGCACTTTTAGACCAGTGCTCAGAGCTCTCTGGTGGCTCTACCACTCTGCGTTGACTTCTTTCAATCCGCTTAATTTTTAAATTTTTTACCAAGTCTAGATTTATGGTAAATAATTTATTTAGTCACATGAATTAAATACGTTAGATTTATGGTAAATAATTTATTTAGTCACAGTCGTTAGTGAATTAAATACATATATGTCGTGTTGTGTCTTATCAAAATACGGCATGTCATGATATAACACAGGATTTTTTTTTTTTGCGTGTGTGCTGTGCCGTGTCAAAAATAGGGGAAGGGCGGCAAGGCAAGGTTAAGACACTGACGTACTACGCGTGCCGTATCGATTCGATACACCGTACTAAATATGACGTATCTTAACTATGCCGTGTCAAGTTAACATATTGTATTACACATGTCTTAACCGTACTAAACGTATTTGGTGGAAAAATATTCGAAAAAATCAGAAAAAATTGTAAAATATTCGGAAAAATCTTAAAAAATATATAAAAAATAAAAAAAATTAAACAAATAATTGAAAAAATTAAAAAAAATTGTAAAAAATTAAAAAAGTTCCGTCAATAAATTATAAAATTAACTGTCCAATCAATATCCAACAGCCTATAATTCATATATACTATACTTATCCATATTAACCGTCCTAAATATGTCTACACGTATTCTTATACCGTGCTTATGCGTATTCCGTACTATGACATATCATGTCGTCCTCTTTATTCGTACATTTCGTGCCGTATCTCCGGCGACAAATCCAATACGATATGAATAACAATACGGCACACAATATATATAATACGACACATTTTAATACATCATACCATATCGTATCTTATCTTGACACTTTTTTTTTTTAACTCTAACAGTCGCAGTAACTCTCTCTGAACCAGATAAAAAATTCTGATCTTGAACCCAGCGCCACAGTTCAAGTCATTATATAATATAGGGGTAATGACTGGGAACCCCAAATTTCTGATTTGTGATAAATTGGTTTTCAAACTTTTAATTTGATTTGAAGTGATAACTCCGAATTATACAACTTATGATAAATAATCTATAATTATTAATTTATTATTAATACATAATTATAAATTATGAAATGACTAAAATATTTTTCTATGTCTATAATATAATATTTAAAATATTTTATATTGTATGAATTTTTAATTTGTAGAAACTTATTAACTAATTTAAACATTATATACATTTAATTAAATAATCATTATATAATTTATTTTCATTTTATTTTCATTTTATTTTCATTTTATATGTTTTAAATATCTTTATAAAAAATATAGTTACTTAAATAATTAAAATTGATTAAAAAAAATATGTTTTAGTTTTATAATACTTCGTAATTTTCAACAACAAATTTAAGTTAACAAAATACCTTTTTTTTATTACATAACATTTTTTAGTTTTCATATTTAAATTAAAAAAATCATCAATTTTAATGATTTATATAACTATATCTTTTTTTATAAATATAAAATAAAGCATATAAAATCAAAATAAAAATAAAATAAGAAAAATATCATGTTATGATTATTTAATTGAGTACCTATAATGTTTAAATCAGTTAATAAATTTCTGGGAAGTTAATTAGTTTTATATAACATAAATAAATATTATACTATAGACATACAAGAATATTTTAATTATTTCATAATTTATAATTGAATATTAGATAATAATTTAGCAACCGAGGGATTATTTATCACAAATTACATAATTCAGAGAGTGTTTATTCAAATTAAATTTTAGAGATAAATTTATTATAAATTAAAAATTCAGATAGCTTGTAAGACATCACTCCTATAATATATATATTCTTTTGGCGCTATATATCTCACTAGCTTTTATCAATGCATGCCTGCAGATGTACAGAAACGATAGAGAGAGATCCAATAAATTGCAACGGACAAAGCGGAGGTTCAAATTTCATGCCTTGTATAATAAAGCTTACTTTTCCTTGAACCAGCAATTTCTCTTTTGCAGAAACAAACTGGAACCAGCTTTTACATATATATATATATCAATATATCATATAACGCCTTTACTCAAAAGCTGCTTCACTCTTACTTGAGCAGCTCATTTTGAAATCCGAACCATTCTTAATTCAAAACCTTGCTTCACAAATGAAGTTAAATCCAAGTACATATATAAATGAATTTGAAAAAAATAAATAAATAAAAGAAATTTATAGACTTGTTGAATAATTTTTAAAAGCACCTTGATCAGTAAAGTGTCTTGAAGCAATTGAATCGCCACCATTTCACTTGCCAAACACATGCTATGCCAAATATGTATCTATAGCAGATCAGATCGATGGGAGATGGTATGGTCATGGACATTTCTCAATACAGTCATTGTATCAATTTTTAGATTCCGAGGGGTTAAAGTCAGATAGAAAATGCCTTGATGTGGTGGAAAGTTCCAATTACACATAAAGTAAAAAATTTCATGTGGCTTCTCCACACATAAAATTTTAAGAAGAGTTAATCTTGCAAAAAGAGGGTGGCAAGGGCAAACTGTGTTTACCATGTACCCCCAAGTGGAAGATAGAGACCATTTATTTTTAAACTGTTTCTTTGCTAGGAGAATTTGGTTTTGAATGGGGCATTGTCAAGTTTCTTTACCAAATTGGACGAACTGTGACTAACAAAGTTGAGCATGCCATATCTTTCGACAAAACAGATAAACATGCCTTTTTTTGTGTGTGTTATTAGTGTTGTCTGTGCGTCACTACGGAAATAGAAAAATGATTCATGCTTTAATAATGCTCACCCTAAAACGGTTAGAAATATGATACTAATGATATGCTCTTTGATCAATTACTGGACGGGAATGTCAGAGACATGATAAAAAATAAGAGTACACAACCGAATGCCACAGGACTTTGATGAAATTCCACTTCAGTCACTCGACCCAGGTGATGAAGAATCATGGCTGCTGCCAAGGGTACCGATGGTATCAATACATGTACCAGCATGAAGAGCAAAAATGCTGGTGTGAGATGAGCTCTTGCAACTCGTGAATGATTGTTGTGATGCCTTTTCTGCTGTTATGTGAATGTTGTTTTTGTTTGCAATATCAACATGCTCTACTTGTTATTGGTGGGTAGTGTTTTGAATTTGGTTAGTTTATTAGTTAGTGGGTTGTGTTTTGGATCTGGTATCAGATCGGTGCTGAGACTGGTATTATAGGGTTTAAAGCAGATGGGGTTTGTGTGTTTTTTGCGCTATGTCATACTTCAGTGTATCGATATTTTTATTTCAGCGAAACAAACGGGCATTATGCTTCATTTCAAAAAAGAAAAAACATACGCTACCCGAACCGAATTGTGTACAAATTTGGAGGTGCTTTGGATGGAACCCTTCTTAGCCTCCCATCCTCGACTTTCCTTCCGAAATTTAAACAATGGTTTGGACTTCGGACAATTTATCCACTTAACTCCCCTTCTCCTGCTGTTTCAAATTTCAGAGCAGAACCTAAAGATCACCCATCGGATTCCAAGTATTTTCAGGGCTTTGAACTCATCTCTTATTTTATGAAATGTTGAGAAACCATGGTAATTTCTATTTATTAAAGAACCTAATATCTTGTTGAAAAGGGAGTGTACAGATTCTTTTTTTTTTCGGAGATAAAAAGGAGTGTACACATTGAAATTTAAACTAATAGATTTTTATTAATTCAACACTATTTGAAAAATTGCTCAAGCACCCATTGTACGATCTGACAGTTGTAATGGATTAGCTTCAACCAATTTTGATAGAAACGACACGATGATGTAAGATATAGCTAAATTCTAATATTTTAGATTTGAACAAATTACATCAACATCTATCAAAATAATGTACCATAGAAATAGGGGAAGTTTGCTAGCATTCCATACAAAAGTTATCAGATTCACAGCGCAACAAGCAGCCCTTGTAGTAACTATACAATTAGCACAGCTACAAAAGATATTAGAACTAGGATATCGTATTATCATGCAACAATTCTCCAAAATTTGATGCTATAGAGCCACAGTACTTTTAACAAAATGTATAAAGAATGCCCCTGGTACTACATTCTAAAAAGAATTCTACTACAAAAAAGCCTAGCTTCTCAATTCTACACATCTATCCAATGGTTTCTCTCAACTAGTTTTATTAGGGCATTCAGATGACAAGTGGCCTGGGGTCCCGCATTCATAGCAAGTTCTCCTTTTCTTCTTCTTTCGCACTGAACCTGCTTGAAAAGAATCAAGAAATGTTCAATGTAGTTGTACACAAAAGCTTTTCCAGATATTACCGTACTAGCTGGTTTCTATTATGGTTTGCATATCCCAGCATTCATAATTAAGATGACATTAAACGCATAATTAATAAACTTTGGAGATAATAACTCTTAAAAGTTTACTATTTCAAAAAGAAATTGTTATTGTAACATAGTTAAAATCAATTTATCCATAATTTCCAGCATAATTATCTGCAATGTATTTTGCTAGCAAAAACCTAAAAAACCTAAACCGACCAAAAATCCAAAGGTTTGAGTTGGATTGCCCCAAAATCTGACCGCCCACCTTTTGACATCTCTAGATAAAAATAGCAGGCAGGATAGCTTACCTTCTTGAGTATCTACCACCTGTTCCTCTTCTCTAATTATGTTGTTGTCCTTCCGTTGTATTTCTTGGTGTAAAATTGTATCATTGCCATCAACAATGGTTTTTTTGTTTGGACAAGCAGAGGAAAGATGGCCAGGGGTCCCACACTCGTAGCAGGTGCGTCTTTTCTGCTTTTTACGAACTGAACCTGTTTGAAAAAAATTACAATCACGGTTTGAAGTCTATCAGTTTCACATGGACTAAAGTTGACGTAATAGTCATATTGAGAGAGTAAGACTATGAAGTGACAAAAATAAACATATCTCAGCCTGCACAAAGAAATAAAGGCAATATGGTTCATATTCACCCAATTCTTACCATTTACTCCATTCAAAATAACATCATTGCCATTGTTGGATATGTTTACATGGATTCATATCCTGAGTTGCACCATGCAACGCAGCATGCTGTCCGTCCAATCACATCAGGATTTGTGGAAATCAAATCTCAAAAAAAAAAAGCCTCTATAATCCACCCATCTATACGATGCACAGCACACAGCAGCAGAAGACCAGCACCCATGTTTACATTATCATCTCCAGTTCACTGCCCTTCTATTAAAGTTAGGGTAACACTGTATCTAGGTTTAAATTGCAGTGACCGACTTGAATCTGGTTTTCAATTATAGCTATTGCACTTTACTGTGAACTAAATTTATCTGGAAATTTACTTTGCAAACAGTCTGTTGTACATCTTGCAATAGTCTAAAGTTGCAAGGAAGTCCTCTCTCAACATTTATACATCTTTTATTCTTCTTGGAATAGTCTAAAGCACTGGATTTGGGAGGGAACAGGCAGGTATTAAGACAGAACAACCCAATATAATTCCGATTTGATACTGGTTCTTTCTCTCTTAAAAAAGGTTAGTATGGTTTACCTTCTTGTGTTGTATCCACTGCTTCCTCTTCTGTCATTTTATTCACGTCCGCTTGCATAGTGGCATTATTTGAATCAGCATTGGTTTTCTTGTTTGGACAAGCAGATGAAAGGTGACCCGGTGTCCCACACTCATAGCATGTCCTTCTCTTTTGCTTCTTGTGCACTGAAATAAAACAAGCAAGCCTTAAATATTCTCTGACAACTTGATTTGATTCATATGAACTACTTCCCAGGAAATCTACTTTTAAGTGGATAAGATAAAATATCTAAATAACTCCTTATCTTGTTGCAATTGGAAACTTTTGTTTTGTTTTTTTCCAGACAAATTAATCCTTTTATCTTTGCATAGAATCATTTTTTTTTCGTGAAGTAGGATAAGCCTACTTTAATCTTTTATTAAAAAAAGAAAAAGGAGTTTACAGGCTAGTCAGACAAGCCTACTTTGCACAGGATCATTGTTTATATTAATATTTCTTCTCATCAAATAACGAGATTAGAGGAAAGAAGGAATGGAGAAATAAGATTGATTCTACGGAGCTATTATATTTATTATCCCTTGAGGTTTGAGTAGGTCAAAATTGTGAAGGATTTCTTTTATTGAGGTTAAAGTCATCAAATTTCATTATCTGTATTGACCATGTTAGTCACCTCAGTAGGCTTTCTTCCATAACAACCTATTTTATCAGTACTATGTTGCCATAAGATGTGGAACACCAGGAGGTAGTTGAATAACTAATTTTGAGTTTATTCAGGTCAGTTAGAATATAACATATTTGAGGTGAAAGTGTAATGCAGATGCAACAGAAAAGAGTAAAATGGTGATTTACCTTCGCCCTCTTCACCTGTTTTTCCTCCTTCTGCAATTACATCATTGTCGTCACTGGCCTTCTTGACAGTATCATTTCCAGCTTCACTCTCTTTTCTAGGTACAGCGCACCGGATCCGTACAGGTCGTCCACGTACCACCTCCTGGTCAAGCTTAAGTGCAATGGCAAGTGAGTCACCTTCTTCGAAGTCAACATGCGCATAACCCTTAAAATCACCAGTTGACTTGTCAGTGCCAAATCGAATTGATGAGATTTTGCAGGCTTTAAAGAGGCTTTTCAAATCATCTTCAGTGATGTCCCATGAAAGGTTGCCTATGTATATGCGGTTATACCCTTCTATGGTTTGGGGAGAGAAATCAGGCTTGTTTGCACTTTTTCCTTTGTAAGGCTGAATCTTCAAGTAGAATCCTCCCCTAAAAAATAAAACAATAATAATAAGCAATAAATAAATAAATCAGTTCAAATTACATTTCTGATAAACTGAAAGCTAAAAAAAAAGAATAAAAATGTTGCTTACATGTCAGATCCATCAAGAGATATTGCTCGTTTAGCTGCTGACTCTGTCTGAAGAAACTTGCCAGTTAATCAAACAGCATAACTTTACAATTTCAATGTATGAAAACTTACAGACAGCCCTCCAAAAACAATGTTGTGCCAATAGCACACCATCAAATTTTAATTTAAATACAGGCATTTGATTCCAGAAATTTTAATACTGAATACTGTTCCAGTAATGCTTCAAAAAAGAAAACCTGAAATTCAATTGTGGTGCTTATCCATTTAGACTTTCTGCAACCAATTTTTCCACTCACAAATTACCAGCATTGGTTTCATTTTACCCCAAAAGTTTGCAAAAATGGATGAAGGTGACAATTTTACACAAGATATGGACTGTTTTTGCAAAATTTGAAATAGTTGACTAAGTGATGATACAGCCAAAATTGCAATGGTCAATATTAATGCAAAACTCACTTTGTTACATTTCCAAACCAGCATGGTACCAGTTGCTTACTGACTGCTATTTTGGTTCAACTCTGATGCCAAAGATCATTTTCACCTTAAACATAAATCTCATTATGGATCACATGGGGATCTTTATTAACCCAGGTTTTTCCCCTTGTGCTCTCTCTCTCTCTCTCTCTCGCCAGCTCTTCTACTACAGGAGGAGTACCTGATAGCTACACAACCCTGCTTTATATAGATTGCTTTGCTGATTTATACTTGAAGCACAGTGAACTACTGTTTTGAGGCATGCCTTACAGACTGCTATTTTTGTTGAGCTCTGATGCCTGAGGATCATTTACACCTTAAAAATAAATCGGAAATGACCTGCAACAATGCATGACCTGCTTGGCATGGTACTGATAGCAAGAACTGGCATGTTTGGTATGAGAAGAGGACTCTTAAGCAAATTTGTAATAAGAGATCAAAATTGAAGTAACAGACCTTAAAAGTAAGAATAGCAATGCCTCGAAATTTGCCAGTCTCAGGAAATTTCATGCAATCTATGTCAGTAACCGTACCGCAACCCTCGAAAAAGCTCTTTATATCATCCTCTGAGGAGTAATATGGTATACCTCCTACATATACCTTTTTTGCATTGTCTTCTCTGAAATTTGAAAGATTCCTCTATTACCTTGTAATTTCATACATTTGAAAAATACTATTGCATACAAGTGTATTTTGAGACAAAATTAATAAGGGCATTGTCATTGAAGCTCACAAACCACTTACACTTTCTAAGCATTTTTTTTTGTTTGGACAAAATTTATTTGGCTTTTGAATAAATTATTGGTGACTTTTCATAATTAGGAATTAAAGATGCAAAATCTAGAGAGAAGAACTGAAAGTAGTTATGTGCAATTGAATAATATACCGTCAAATAGATAACAAAAGTTGAAAATTTTACAAAGAAACGAAGAATGCACAAGGTTACCTCTCGGCTAGTTTAATTGAGAGATCCGATTCCAACGCCTTTTTCTCAGAGCTGCTCTTCATTTCACCGCTCGCAGTTTCTAATGCGTCTTCATTCACCTCTTTCTCTTTGTCATCTTTGCTCGCCTCCTCTTTGCTATTCTTTTTCTTGTTCTTCTTCTTCTTTTCCTTCTTTCGCTTCTCTTTCTTCACAGCCTTGTTCTCGCTGCTTCCTTTCTCGACCTCGCGTGCTTCATCCTCCTCCTTCTCTTCTTTTCCCTCTTTCTTCTCTTCTTTTCCCTCTTTCTTCTCTTCTTTTCCCTCTTTCTTCTCTTCTTTTCCCTCTTGGGCACCCAAAGGTGGCTTCTTTTTCCTCTTGGGTCGACTTGGTCTGGGCCTCTTCAATTTCGACTCTCTCAATCTGTCTTTGACGCTTTCAACTAGCTTAACGATGTCCTCCTTGGCATCAGCATGAATGGCACCGTTTTCCGATTGAGAGTCCGCTAAGAGATTCCTTAGCTTGTCCTTGAGCTTTTTCCGAGACAAAACCATGGCGACTGAAAGAGGCTGAGAAAGAGAGAGCGGCGGCTCCAGGGAAGGACGAGCTCTCGAGGTTTAAGGCAAATTTTCGTAAAGACCACCCGCAACTTATATATTTACAACTCTGTATAATTATTTATATATTGGTATCGATTTCGTTAGTGATGTTAGCTAAATCATTAGTTGAGCTGATTTTATTAGTTATGTTAACTTATATTTATAACTCTATACACATTATTTATTAATGATTTTACTATTTAACTTATTTATATAAGTTATATAATTATTTAAACGAATTATCATTCAAGTTAGCATTATTTAAGCTGAATTAAAATATTGTATAACATAAGTTGAATAATAAAGGTTACTAATTTAAAATAAAATTTGATTAACATAAATAATAAAATCGATATCGATGATTTTATCAATGATAATATTTTTTAACATTGTCTTTATATTTGTATGAGTTGTCTTGAGGTGTTATATAATATACAAGTTCCTATATGGCGTGAAAATCTCAAAATTTCAAAAAGTGAACGGTCGATCTGAGTCGATCAGGATGATTTAAACTGAACTTTTTACTAATAGTTGTAGAAAAATAAGAAAAATATGAAAATAGTCTACGGTCATTTCCTAGAAAAAAAGAATTTATGTAAGTTTTGGTGATATTACAATCAAGATATAAAATTAATTAAAAATACTAATAAAATCATTAAAATGAAATTTAAATACATTCTGATATAGTTTTATGTATACTATATGTCATATTGTTTGATTTAGCTTGAATAAATTGATATTATAATATACATGTGTCATATATGCTTAATTTAAATCGGATAAATTTATAAACTTATAAAATACATAATTTGAAATATTTCTGCATGTCTTAACAATATTATAATAAAAAATAAAGCATAAATGGACTAAATAGTAATAAAATTATCAAAGTACATTTAAATGCATTTTAGCAGAGCTTTACGTAATCTGTATCTTGTATTGAGGATTTGCGTCTCTGAATGATG
This sequence comes from x Bolboschoenoplectus mariqueter, assembly GCA_037678475.1. Taxonomy (NCBI): domain Eukaryota; kingdom Viridiplantae; phylum Streptophyta; class Magnoliopsida; order Poales; family Cyperaceae; genus x Bolboschoenoplectus; species x Bolboschoenoplectus mariqueter. The sequence continues at coordinate 117,074 of CM075242.1, read as the reverse complement.
CAGGGATCAGGGTTACCTCCATGTGCAGAAAAGCCCATGAGCTCATACTATTTGGTAGGCCGTAATCCTGCTACCAGATCAAACATCATATTCATGAAAAGGCCGATTATGGCTTTCTAATATCTACAAAATGACCCATATTTTTTTCTCTTTTCTCTTTTCTCTTTTCTTTTAGCATGAGATCATTCTAATTCTCACTTTCTTTACATATTCACCACGCAATATTCCATGTAGGATACACTATATAGGTGGAACTACACCTTATCACTGACACGTGGACCACCGTCTTCGGTACACAAACAAATGGTATTTAGGTACAACCTCACCCGGTTTTGACTTTTAGATTCTCTTGAACTGGCTAAAAGAATTGTTATTCTAGGATTTTATAGAAAAAAGAAGAAGAGTAAATTACACAAATAATCTCTAAAGTATTATTTTTTTATCATGTTAATCCTTAAATTTTGAAAATTATCAATGTGATCCGTAAAGTATTACTTTATTATAAGTTTTGATCCTTAAAATTTCAAAAGTACCATTTTAGTTTTTTAAGTTTTTAATTTATACCAAATTGGTCCTACATTTATTTCAAGAGTAAATTCTTTTAGCATTAAGACTAATTTAGACATAATTATCAAACAATACAAATAAAATGAAAAAAAATATAATTATTCACGTATCAGATATCAATTAAATTGGTATTAACATTCATATTTGTGCCATCATAAATTAATTAAAATAAAATTTATATATTTTTTTAAAATATAAATGTATGACCAATTTTATACAAATTAAAACTCGATAGGTATAAGTATCATTTTTTCATGATGGGTATAATTATCATTTTTTTCAATGGATATCAAATATAGGATCAATTTGGTACAAATTAAAATTTTAAGGATTAAATTGATATATTTAAAACTTTAAGGATCAAAATAATAACTAACTGATACTTTATGGATGAAATTGCTATTTTTGAAATTTTAATGACCAAAATGATAAAGGAATAATATTTTAAAGATTATTTGTGTAATTTACTCAAAAAAGAATCATTAAAGGATTTTGACGATAATAGTTTTCAAAGGTGGGCAGTTGATGCATTTTCGTTCTCAGAATCGTTCATTATTCCAGGTATAATTTTCTCCGTTAAATTATTGCTGATGAAAGCTACTAAATTGTCTGAATTACTTTTGGGGACAATTTTTGTTTTTCACAAATGCGTCTCCTTGTACAATTATGTTTCTTTTCTTTTTCTTTCACGGCGCGCGAAGTTGGATTTCTTGTCTTATGATTATGACATGCCACGTGCCATTATTTTCTCAATTACCTCAACTGTTGATTAAGATATATGCAATTAATGAATAATGCAAACTTTCCTTGTTATTCTAATGAATTATTGCTGGCAACAAGATTACAATCATTTCTTAAAGAATTGGTGGATATCAATCAAACAATATTTATTAAAGGGAGGCCATTAACGAAAACTTTCCTTGTTGCGAGAGAGTCAATAATCTTACGTAACAAAAACAGGATGCCTTAGGTTATTCTAAAGATAGATTTAAAAAAAAAAACCTTTGATATGGTGGAATGGGACTTTTTGCTTGAGTTGCTCAAGCATAAAGGTTTTCCAGATTTATGGATAACTTGGGTAAAAAGTATTCTAATTTCATCTTCATCTTCGGTGAAAGTGAATAAGGATTTGGGACGCCATTCTTTCATCAGAGGGGCTGCGACAGGGAGATCCGTTATCACCATTACTATTCATATTAGTAGCGGATATATTGCAATCGCTCATGAATCAGAGCCGGTTATCATCGACGCAATTGGTAAATCAAATGTACCAATTCGCGAATGATACTATAATCATAGCAGATGCTCACCCGAGGAACCTGTAGTGCATAGTTGCCACACTACTGTCGGCTTATGTGCAACTCACGAGACTACAATTGATCTTTCCAAAAGCACCTTTGTGCCAATTGTAGTTCCAAAGCAAAATGGTGGGTTGGGCAACATTGATCTGAATATTGCAATCAATAAGGAATTATTGAGGGATGACTTTAAGCAAAAATAAATATATGGAAGAATAATTATTGAGTACTTTAGTTTAGTTAACAAAGTCTCGGAGCACTCTATTGTAATATAATGATATAATTTAAGTGATTTTTTTTTCTCTTCTTCTCTTTTGTACCTCTTGTAAATATTTTTATCATATAGATGAAATTAAGTAGGCAAAAATGACTACTTTTCTCAAAAAAAAAGAATAATGCAAACTTCTGCCCCTTCTATATACGTTTTAATACTCAAATAACAAATCATGGGTTCTTTTTGCCCTCAAATATTTATTTAGCAATGAAATTGAGTTCTTCATGGCAGCTACAGGAAGAATTGCCACCCCTCAATTTGGAATGAGCGGACTAGAAAAGATATAAACTTTACGCAAAATTGGTTATTTTTTATCTGATAAATGGAATTATCTTTTCTGATTAACTTTCTAAACTTTTTGCTGAACAAACAATGACTGTATCAGTTAGTTTGAAAAGAGTTTTCTTCTGTCAAATGATTGCCTAAATAATTTGGTTTTGATCCTACTACTAATTTCTGACTAAAATTTCTCATTATTTAGTATCTGTCGTGGCTTTCATCAACAGCTATATGCAGGGTTGATTTTACTGATTCTGCCAAATAGTGTACGCATCACAACAAGTACTGTAATCTCACAGAGCTAAAAAGGATGAAATGTTAATCTCTCAGAGTGAAGGATCAGCAGTTGATGTATGGCAACAAAGTACTAGCAAATAGCATCGTTCGAAGGACTCAGGCATATGTCGTTTACGAAAGAAGAAAGAGAGATGAAAGTGGGGAAGATTGGCAGCACATGTGCGATTGCAACTTGTATAATTATAATTAGTTTTCATTTTTTTTGTTCTGCTATCATGTTTTTTAGTGACTTTTTTTGGAGTTTGTTGCAGTTAGCTATAATTAGTTTTAGCTAATTGTGTGACATGTTTGAACCAAAAATAATTCATCATCTTCTAAGTTCTGTTGTTAGTTGTTACTTTTTATCTCTCATGTTTTCTTTGGTTCATTTTTTTCAACATCGAACTTGGGAGCCTGAAAATTCTTTACCACTTTTAAAATGAGTGCAAATTCAGAGTTCCGACGCCTTTGCTGTTTCATTTACATCACGATGCACATAAGAGTTAAGATCTGATGGCTCAGACGAATCCTATGTTTCAACCTTCAAACACTGATCTTTGCAGTCCCATGTTATGCAACAAAATAGTAGAGATATGAGTCAGTGTAAAAGTGCGAAATGCTTAATTTTTGCTCTGAAGCATTGGATCCTGAGTCAAAAATGCGTCAAAACCTCAAGGTGGACCCTACTGATGTTGTCTGAACGAATAGGCTTGTGCCACATTTTTGGAAGTGGAGTAACAGATGCGTGGTAAGCCGTCGGATCAAATGAATTGGAGGATATTATATGAGCTTTTCTCAGACGGCCGTCATATCCAATCTGTGAAAATTATGTTTTCCTTTCTTTTGCCTTTCGCGTCATACTGTTGCACAGGTTTTGCAGACAATTGCGCACCATGTTGCACCCAACCTCAAACGGACCAATGCAGGTAACTGTTACTACATTCTAGCATCACTGGTCGCCCCTTCCCTTCCTCAATAAATCCCAAATGTGCAGAACGTGGTACAATCCTCAAGTGTGCAGTGCATGGAATGAAATAATATGGATCCTTTTTTAGATAAATCTGATTTGTTCGTTCTAAACTATCGGTCCAATTGAAGTGAAAGAGTCCTGCTTGTTCATTTGAAAAATGTAGATGATATCATTGGATCCACAGGACACGAGTCGCTGAGGCACTAGATTTCCATTAATTTTGTCTACATGTTAAGTTGCTGAAAATTATTTTATTTGTTCTCTTACGTCTGATCTAAATTTACAGTTGAGATGGCCTATGTACCCAAACTGTTCAGAAATGTTTCCTGACAGCTCTTAACATTACAATCCCAACCAGCTTGGAAGTTTGAGACTGTTGAATTGTAATTTGGACCGCTTGGTTTTTAATCACATAACAGCAACCAGATGCCATATCTAATGATCACTGTCCAGGAAAAAGAAAATCAAGTTTCACAATTCACAGCACCTTCAACTATATTTGCTGCATATCCAGGACCCAGGTTACAGTATTTTGCCTTTTGCTTTCTGACGTTGACCTTGTCTTATTTTCTTGAGAAAAGTTTAATGGGCCTTATCTATGGCTGGCTCTATCTAATTTGCCAGATTCATACAGTACCCACAAAATTGGTGGCCTTAGATTCGGCTATCACCTCATGGCACCATATATAGTTGAAGATATTTCTTTTTTTCTTTTTTGTGAAGAGTGAAGAGTGAGGGTGCGTTTGAAGCATACATTAATTATGGATCAGTAAATGAAGGATAAGGTGGAAAGCTTATAAAGGAGAGGAGCACTAGTGCACTAGCAGTAGGAGTAGCTAGGAGGCTTATCTTCATTTGCTTTCCAGGACGTACGTCAATGCCCCTACAGTAAACTCTCTATACATGATAACTTAGTAGTCATTCCCCATTCACAAATACATCGTCTTCACTGTTCTGGATCATTTTTTTTTCTTTTCTTCAACTCTGATAAGCTACCGGGGCTCATGCTAATAAGTTTCAAATTCCAAAATAATTCTGCACAATGAAAATGTTGCGAAACAGCTACAATACCAATATATATATATAGATAGAAAAAAGTTCATTTCTTAAAGAATAATAATTAGTCGCAATCACCACTTTTCTATGTTCACACGGCATCAATAGAGAGAGGAGAAATAAATTCCATTAGTTAATTTGCAGTCAGCAAAATGCAAGTAAAGAAGCAGGGCATAGTGGCGGCAGAACCCCTTTGACAGGGTCCAGCACAAATGCACTATATCTTTTTCTTCTTTCTTTACCAGTCATTGAAATTATACACAAATCTTTTGTAGATAAATCTAATCCAACGGTTCAGCTGATCGGAATAATAGGATATGGGATTTCATTTCAAGCATCCTACCAGTTCTTCTTTAACCAAATTAATGTAAGCTTGACAAGTGCGACAACAAGGTTATTCCAGCACAGACTTCTTGCAAGTTGGAAGGTGAATAGTCAGGATTACATTTTGTTCACAGAAATATATAATAATCTTATCTTTAAATTTGCTTTCAGTTAGTGATATCCACGTCAATTTGGATCGAAGTTTGCCGAGAGAACGAGCTAATAACTTTTTCTCTCTACATAAAAAACAAAGATATCGTAAATTCCACGCGTCACCCCACTCTTAGCATTTTTTTATCATTTTTTAAACTTTGTGAAATTGCAATCTTTCCTTTGTTGCATGAGACTACACAGGGATGTTAGTGGATACGAAAATAATCTAATTAATGGAGGATATAACTTGCATCTATTTAAAATTAATATTATTCATATGTTATTTTTATCCATTTAAAAATTAACTTTATAAACATCTATTTTTAATGACATACAAATATTTTTTATTTTTATTTATTTTTGAGCCAATTAAGGTCATTTTTAAAAATTCAAAAAAAATAGTTAAAAAAAGTCTATAAATGTAAAATTTGATGTTCTAAAACATTTTGATATTAAAAATTTATTGAGCTACTTAAATCGAAATTTTGAATACGAAAACTTAAAATTTTAATCATTAGTATTTCGACCGAAACGCTAACAATAACACATTAACAAAACTTTATATATAGTAAAGCTAGGTTGAGCTTAAGCTCACCAATACTCTTGGTGGGTTTAACTCAAAAATCTATCGAATTGACTTAAATTTTCAAATCCAAGTTGCTCAATAAATTATTTATATCAAAATCTTGTAGGATAATATTTTTTCTTTTTTTAGAGTTTTTTAAATATTTGTTTCGGATTTTTTTTTCAAAATGATCAATTCTAATATATAAGCATTAATTATTTTATTATTATTTTGAAACCATCTTAAAAATCTGCAAAAAAAAATAGTTAAAAAATTCCAAAAATAAAGAATTCTGGTATCCTATAAGATTTTGAAATGAAGAATTTATTGAGTTATTTGAATTTATCGTTTGAAGTCGTTTTGATAATTTTTTAAGTTAAGTTCACCAACCCCTTTAGTGAGCTTAAACTCACGTTAGCTTTACTCTCTCTCTCTCTCTCTACACACAAACACACATAATATATATATGTGCACGCGCGTGTGTATAAGCACTTTAAACATGCCATGCACATAATGTTATGTTGAGTTATGTTAAAACATATCATTAAATCTCAGTTTTTCATATCCAAACATTCGCCACTAAAAAAAATAATATATATCAAAACCTTGTAGAAATATCGAATTTTCTAATTTACAGAAATTTAACTATTACATGTAAACATATTTTATTTTTCGTCTAGGAGATAACAACTACAAACTTTGACTAGATATTTTTTTTATGAATATTTAAAGTTAAAAGATTTTGAGTCCATCTTCATCCCGAAAAAAGAAAAAGGTCCTTTGTGATATTTAATTTGGATGACTGCATCCCATTTTTATCTTAAAAAATAAAAACAAAGAGCAGTTTACAATAAGCAGTTCCATTTATTCTTTTCAAAGAACTAAAAGGCAGATGAAGAGAAATGAAGAGCTACACTGGATAAATTAGAAAAGTGAAGTGCTCAATCTTGCTAAATGAGTACATAATTGAGCCGCCTTCATGAAATTTACATTAAACATATTTTGGGAACCTAAACACGTCTGAAAACTTTGGGCTGGCTGCTTTCCAAGTCCCACCTTGTTTTAGAATCTTAAGGCTCCGTTTGGTACACCTCCTTTCTTCGGAAAATAAATTCAAAAATTTGGTAAAGACTAAACATCTTTAAACCACTCATCATCGTTGTCCGATTTGGGAAATGAATTCAAAATTTCTTTTCGAGACAACGGTAGATGTTGGTTCAAAACATAAAAAGGTCCAATGGTAGATGTAGGCTTGTAGACAAAGAAGCAGCCGAAATTTTATATGATCAGGCTATTTGTTATTAATTAAACAACATTTAGTATAATGTTAATTTTAGTAAAAGAGAAATAGCTGCTGAAATAAATGTTAATTTTTAAGATAAAACAAATTATATAGAAATTTATTTCAAATTCATACAACTAAAATTTCTTTTAGAATACTGAAGATATATGTAATGGTAAATTACATGATTATTCATGTAGTAATTCAAAAGAGAAATGCAATCATTTGTATCCTTCTAAAAGTCATATTCCAGTTTACATTCATCAAACACGTGGACAATGTTAAATGAAGAGATAGAAACATGATTTTAAAATAAGAACAGAGAAAATCTAGTCAGCGATAAAAACATTGAGGACGATAAAAATATCGATGACGTGACATAACTCAAATTTTTTGAAAGATTACCAATAACATGAAGTATCAATGTGAAGAGTTGAATTTTATGGGAATTTTTGAGGCCGAATAACAAAACTCAAGTACCAGTAATTTTGCTATACATGAATTAAGAAACGTGAGTTGATTTATTTTCTCACTTATATTTGTTTCTTATACCATTGACGCGCCCCTCATTTGGTGAAAAGTTTAAACCGTGAAGATAAGAAGGAAAAAGGAGAGACGCTGAAATTGGAAAAAAAAAGGAGGAGAAAGTAGAGTGAGTAGTGCGGAGTATACAGAGGCAGTGTCTCTTTCTGGCAGCAAAAGCCCATCCCAAACAGGGCTCTAACCCCACCATCATCGACCATGTAATTTCTCATGTATTGCACATTTGTGGAGACAATCATGTCATATATATGCATATACATGCATGAGACAGCACGTGTACATCATAGTGTTGCTTCTAAATTAAGATGATACAAACATACTATATATATATGTCTACATTATGTTAATTAGTGCAGTTCAATCAGGATTCTGGTATTGAGGAAGAAGTCAGGCCGATCTTCATTATATTTTTATATTAAACAGGGCGCATGCTTCAAAGGCGACACATCTGTTTGCTGGACTGGAACCTCCAAGGCTCAAACTGCTGCTAAACCTTCCAGAAAAGCAGCTAGTACGCAAGAAGTCAATCAATACCATTTCCTCTTTTTCCCAAAAACAATTTATTAATTTCCTTGTCCTCTTTCTTTTGGGAAAAAGTCAATTTCTCAATTCTCATGCGATTTTCAATCTATGACTTAAGATCTATTTGACCCTTTGCTTTTAGCCAAGAGCCGCTTTAACATGAGCGCGTTTCTTTTCATAGAAAAGCTGCAATTACAGTCCTTGAATTTTGTTGTGATTGCAAATGAAAAATTCTGAAATTCAAATTTTATTGTGACAAATTATTGTGCGTAATTAATCTTTGATTTTACATCCACTTTTTATAGCTGTAATTATGGGCTAGTCGGGTCGGGTTAGGTTTAATTAGTTTGATAGAAAAAATTATCAGGTCATAAGTCGGGTCGGATTTTGGATAGTCTAGCATTAGCTTTTTAGGATCTCGGGTCACCTTGAGTCTGCTCGGGTTTGGTTAGGATCACTTTGATTTTTTGAAAAAATCAGGTTTGGTCCAATCGGGTGTTAGGCGGGTCTGTCGGGTCGGGGTTAGGTTTTGGCGTTTTGCCATCTCTGTAGGTGGCAATCAGGTGGTTCGGGTTGGTTTCGGATCAAGTTGAGTTAGTTTGACTGAGATGGATTGTCGAGTCACAGATCAAGTTAGGTCGGGTCGGGTTTGGGTCATTTGGACTTTCAAAAAAAATATGATTGGATGTTAAGCGGGTCGGACAGGTTTGTTGGGTTGGATGTTGCTGCCTTTAATTGTATTGTACTTACTACTTAAATTTTCAAATTGTATATTAAAATTGAGCAATTGGAAATGTTGGAAAGTTTACGTTATGAAATGGATTTGAATATTTGGAAATTAGATAAGTCATGAAATTTTAGGACAATTATTTTGCCTGGAAATTTAGAAGAATATTTTTGCCCTCCAAGAAATTTATATTGTTTACTCTCTCTTAAATATGGGATCTGAAGAAAAAAAAAAAGAGAAGTTGCAACGAAATTGACAAAAAAAAAAAAGGTTCAAGGATGAGAATTTTTTTCTAGACTTTACTGTAGCAACTCCATGTTTTATTATGCTTAAATATGGGAGCTCACGAAAAATAGAATTTGCAACGCAATTAGTACAAAAGAAAAGAAAAGACTTGGACGAGAAAAAAACATACCCTAAAAATAAGTCGGTTTTTTAACCATTAATGTAATTTTTTTATGGGTGATAATTATTTATAAAGAAAAAATTAAACTCTTTACCTGATTCCTTGTATTTGAAATTATGTATTTGAAGATGGGACTGTAGGAGTTTTAATCGATCACAATATATCTTAAAGTAATATTATCAGAACAAGGACTAGGCATCCATTGGTAGAATCTCGGTTCAATGATTCACGAGGCAAATTACTAGTGGATTAACCAATTTGAATCAAACAGTTTATATATTATCATATATAAAAAAATGTATAAAAAATAATCATATTTTTACCATGTTGTACAATTAGGTATCTTAAGACATTGAAGGTCTGGTCTTGTTTTCTCAGTTTTCTGTAATGATATGTAGCTTAATTAAAGGATAACATGATAGAATTGTTTTAAAAAAAAGTAGTTATTACTTTAAGAGTAATTTTAGCGTAAATCCAACTTTTATGGTATATAATTTTGAGAAATATTATTTAAATTAAAAAACTAAAATTATAGATGTGTTTTTAATTATTTAAGTATAATGTGTATCAAATTTGGCTCATTTTGAAAGAGATTTTGTCTTTCATCAAATAATTTTAAAATTTTAACGGCGAAGTTCTAATGACTTTGTGATAAATGACCAATCAAATTCTGAATTGACTCGAAATTGATATATATTTTATGTAAGTAATTAGAAATACATTTACGATTTTAATTTTTATATTTAAATAATATTCTTTAAAAAAATTTACCATAAAGTTGAATGCACTATAAAGTTGACTATAAAGTTGGATGTATGCTAATCATAGAAAAGATTGCTATTTCTTTCTTATTTAAAGTAATTGTTTTCTGCTAAATAAAAAAATATTAAATGAAATAAAAGAAGGAAAAGTAGTAGAGAAGAATAAGAAAAAAAACACATTAAACCACTAACAAACAAAGCAAAATAAAAGAAAGTGATGAGCTTTCTCTGATTAATTTTTAGAAAGTGATTTGAGGGTCAAATTATCATTGTTTTATTATTTATTTATTTTCTATTTTGTTGGTTTTGGGGTCATTGAAGAAATAAAGGTCGCTATCAGAATGGAAGTGGATCATTTTGTCTTGGGGTGGCATCTTGTCTCATATTTTCCTAGCCTTTGCCTACAAGTGGAATCCAGCCTACTGCCAGCACGCACCATTTAAAGAATGAAGCACATCTTATCCTAATCAGGATTAAGTTAATTTAATTGAGTGTGAGGTCATTGGGTAATGGGTCCTTAATTTGTCTTAATCTCAGTCCTGAAGCCCGGAGACAATGGATGCCTCCGCCAAAAAGTAAAATGGAGAAGATAAACACCCGCCATTAATTAATCTCTCCGTCCCGCAAATTGGGTCATTCTTTTTGGAGAAAGTAGTCTCAAGTAGAGGGAAAAGAAAGAGGGTAACAGAATGACATCAGAAGCCCACTTTCTCTTCCTCTTTGGCTCAGAGTGCTATAAAAGAGAATAATGGGTGGTGGATTGAAGGTCAAGCTAGCCTCCATCAACAGATTAAGCCAACAGCAACTTGAGCTCTCTTTTGTTCTCACTCTTTTAATTACAGCTCGCTGGTGTGTGCTGGGAGAGAGCGATCGGTCGTCCTCATCGATGGTGGGCGAAAGAGACGAAGTGAGGAAGGGGCCGTGGACGGAGCAGGAAGACCTCCAACTGGTATGGTTTGTGCGCTTGTTCGGGGAACGCCGTTGGGATTTCTTAGCGAAGGTGTCAGGTTTGAGCGGTGGCGGGTGAAAGAAATGGGCCCTATATGTATACGTGTATATATATAGCCCGCATAACCTAACATCGATCGATCGAGATCTAAGTAGGGTTTTTCTTTCTGATAATTTTATTAACCACTTTGGCTCTCTTTTCTCTCTCTGCTTTCTTCTGCTCCATGTTTAGGCCTCAATCGCACCGGGAAGAGCTGCCGCCTCCGCTGGGTCAACTACCTGCATCCCGGCCTCAAGCACGGCCGCATGACCCCTCAAGAGGAACAGCTTGTTCTTGACCTCCATGCCAAATGGGGCAATAGGTTTCAGTTCCATCCAATCACTTTATATTATTGATTAACAATTAATTTGCCCCCTTCTCATGACTATGAATTCGATCTGTTTTAATTTATTAACTATGTATATCAATTATCACATCAATATATATATATATATATATATATATATATATATATATATATATATATATGCTTTAATTTCATTTCTTTTTTGGATGATTTAATAAGGTGGTCGAGAATTGCACGCAAGCTCCCGGGGCGCACCGACAATGAGATAAAGAACTACTGGAGGACGCACATGAGAAAGAAAGCTCAAGAGCAAAAGAAGGGCTCTGCAGCCAATTCTGCATCCCCTTCATCCCCGTCGTTTTCTTCCACCGTGACAACGACCTCCAACAACAACGACGCTCAATCCTCAGAGATCGTCGGACCAAACGAGAACGAGGAGGTCATGAATTCAGTGGACCAGTTCTGGAATGAGATTGCTGCATCAGAAGTGGCAACCGCATTGGGGTTCGACGAGTACAAGGAGATGGGTTGTTATCCGAATGTATCGTGCTGTCCGATGACGATGCCTTATTCGCCGGCGTGGGAGTACAACCCTGAGCCACTGTGGAGGATAGATGACGAGGAGTTCAGAGAGATGATTGTTCCCGACCCTGCACATTCCTAGCGATTCATATCTTTAATTAATTAATTAATTATGCTACGTCTTAGGAGAGGATATTAATCTGAAGTTATTTAGGGTTTTCGATCGGCATTGTAAATTAATTAAGTATTAACTATATATTTTGAGGGTAGTACTACACATGTATATCGAGGTCGTGTCCCTGCGCGCGTGCACAGTGCACTTAATTAAGGGATGGAAGGGGTTGAGAGGTACTACATATGTTCCATATATGTATGTTGTATTCTGATGTCATTCCATTGTAGAATAGGTCGCCATGTTTGAGTAGAATGAACTATTGTAACCGTTTGCTCCGTTGCAACTTATACATGTAATGTAAGGGTTCTGATTTTGTTGTGATTCGACTTCTATTTTGTGAAACTTTCAGCAAGAAATCCAAGAAGCCAAATTAAAAAGTCATCAATCCTATTCACTATAGTCATATTATATTTTAATTTAATCTACAACCAGTTAATTTTAAAACGAAAATTATTTTAATCCAATTAAGTTTTATTTTAGGAGGTCAGATTTTACAAATTCGACATGTTTCATAATTGAAAAAAAATTGTTATAAAAACACAAGTAAAAATAAAATTATAATTTACAAAGTAGGATCAAGTATACATATTATCACTGGGATTAAAACAGAATAATTTCTAATTAGCAGCAAAAAAATCACAAGGTGTCATATCATTTTGACAATAATATATATACTTACTAGCGCACAAAATTTTCTCAACCTTTTTACAAAATCAGGGATCCAAAATAATTTTGATCGGGTTAATAAAAATTGAATCTATAACCGATCAAATTCTAAGATGGGTCGATGAAGATCCTCCATTTGTAAAGAATATCCTATTCTGACCGGTAGAGACCAATGGTTAACGTTGAGATATATAACGATGATTTGATTTGAGATGAGCATATTTTAGTAAGAAAGAATTTCATCTTTTGTTTCCTTTTTCTTCATGAATAGAAATAAAACGCTAATAAAATTTGTAATCTTTAATTCCACACTTGAGTTTGATCACTAAGAGTCCACACTTGACGTTGAAAAAGATACATATAGATTCCTGTGCTGGTGGATCGGATCCTTTATCCTTTACTAAAAATGTAGTGCAAAGACGCTTGGAAGGCTTTCTGATGTGCCATGATTGGAGGAGAGGATGGATGGATGGTCTGAGTCACTCTTCGCTATGCACTGCGCATAAAGACTGATGGATAAATCTACGCCTCCACTGAAATAGAATTCCAAAGCCTCCTCCTTATTTCTTAATCACTCCGCACCCCATTGTGATTAGATTAGCCTTATCTCCAGATTAGAATAATCAATATTCTTGCCTTTTCCTTTCCGCCTTTATTGCACTTCATTCGGATGCTAAATGCACACATACCCAGAGGCCCGTTGGTGCACCCACAGCGGGACTACATTTTTGGTATCGTACATAATTATTTGAAGACTGTAATTAATTATCATCTCATTTTTAGGCCTATTCTTCAATTTGTATTTTGATTGTATTCAAATTTCATTCAATTTAAGTGTAAATTGATGTTCTATTAAGATAACTAAATATGAACGGTTATAAATATCATCGTGCATTTTAATGATATTTGATAAAATATCATATGAAAATTAAATTATATTAAATTTGAAACATAATTGATCTATAAAGAAGAATATATCTATAATTATTTTTATTTTTAAGTTTTTTTTTAATTATTTGAAAATCCGTCAAGATTATTAAATTAATAATTGGTAATAGATTCTCACCCAAGATAAAAATGCAGAGGAATTAATCTCAATGCCCGAACAATTAATGTAGAACATGTGTATTAAAAAGACCTACTAGTAATTCTTCAAGACAAAAACCACACCCCACATAATCAGTATTTTTTTTTAACTAAAGATGGGTCTATTTAATTTTAAATATTCATAAGAATCCCTTTAATCGTGTTTTGAACGTACAATCCCTCATGTAGAAAATATTATTTTTTATTATAAAATTAAAAACTAATTCTCATATTTTAACTAATAAACATCCCTCTTATTCTAAAAAGTAGAGTATAAAGCTACAACTAACGCGCTACTTATGTATCGACCAAGTTATAATAAGTAAACAAACGTATATCAAATTTGTCATATCTATCACTAGTGTGCCAACGTAATGCTAGTTTCATGAGCTAATTTATAATCGTTGGACACCATTTTTTTTAGGGAAAATTTATTATTTAGTCCCTCAATTTTCTTAAAAAAATAAGTTATTCTCTAAACTTTAATTTGCATCAATTTGATCCTTGAATTTCTTAAAAAAAAATCAAATTGGTCCTCAAACTTCTTTAGAAAAAATCAAATTGACCCTTAAACTTTAGATTACACCAAATAAATCCTTAAATTTTTGAAATAATATACGTTTTAGTCTTTAAATTTTTTGAAAAGAAACCAAGTTAGTCCCTGAATTTTTTTCAAAAAAAACCAAGTGAATTTGGTTGATATTATATTATTATTTTTTAAATATATCGGATCCAATATAACTCAATTGACCGAGCTATACCAGATCATATTATGTTGGATAAAGTCCGCTCATTGGGGCAGACAAAGAATTGATACCTTTAAGTGAAAAAAAAATTTCGGGGACCAATTTAATTTTTTTGAAAAAAATTCAAGGACTAAAACGTATATTTTTTGAAAAATTTAAGGGCTTATTTGGTATAATTTAAATATTAAAGACCAAGTTGGTTTTTTTTGAAAAAATTTAAGGATTAACTTGATTTTTTTGAAAAATTTAAGGACCAACTTAGTGTAAATGAAATTTTAAAAACTAATTTGAAATTTTTAAGAAAGTTCAGGACCAAATAATGAATTTTTTCTTCTTTTTAAAAAGATAAACATCATGGTCATATGGTTTACCACCTAGAAGGACTTGATGGTTTTCCTTCAAATAATCAGTAAATATTGCTTTTGTACTTATCTTTGGACATGAACATTGTAGAGGGATTTTCCGAGAGATTGTCCTCTGTTATTATTCTTAGCAGATACTAAGTAAAATTAATGGGTGTAAAAATTTAAAAAAGAAGTTCGAATTCTTAAAATACGTCCTTTTGTTTTAAATATTATACTCTATCAATATATTATATTTTTTTAAAAATCAAATGATATTTTCTGGTCAGAGATAAAAAAAAGTAAAATTTGGTTGTTGGTTATACCTGATACCATCGATATAAAACATTTTATAGCATACAATACTTAGATTTTATCACGCGGTCACATATGCGGATTATGAAACTATACATATATATATGCTCGCATGATTATGTATGAAAAAAACATGTGCATTCACCAAATGCTCGTCCTATAGTATAATTTGCTCAACTCAACGTCATCATATGCTCGCGTTATAAGAGATCAAAAAATTTCACTTGAGAAAAACTCATTTAAAATGCTGGTTTCTCAAAAGTCGGATTTTGAGAAGTTGGTATTTCTCATTTAATAAATTTGTTTTCCATTTCTTTTCTGATTTTCTAATTTTTATTTTTTTTCCGACGTAAAAAATTCCAACCATAGATGGAAGTATAGCAAGTCAAATCAAGTGACTTGAGGGGAAATGAAAAGACAATATGTTTGTTCTCTGTTTATTATACACGTATCATATTCGATATGAATAAAAAAGATTATTGAGTAAGAGTATAAATAAAAAAAAATTCTTTAGCTTATTGAATAAGATCATACCGAACAATTGCATATTTATTACTCTATAGCGTAAATGAAATACAAAATTATACATGACAATTTTAATCATATATTTTACAATATAATACATTATTATTATTATTATTAATATTGGTGAAATTAATTTATATACAATATTTTATATAGTATAATATAATTATTAGTTGTTTTCATTCCTTTCCTTGCATTATCAGATTTTTATCAAGTGCAGAAATGACAAAGGTGGCCGTATAGGATTGTCTGTTTGCAGGACTATTAATCTATAATTGTAAACTGTTAATTTGAGGACAAAATTAATCTATAATTGTAAACTGTTAATTTGAGGACAAAATTAATCTATAATTGTAAACTGTTAATTTGAGGACAAAATTAATCTATAATTGTAAACTGTTAATTTGAGGACAAAATTAATCTATAATTGTAAACTGTTAATTTGAGGACAAAATTAATCTATAATTGTAAACTGTTAATTTGAGGACAAAATTAATCTATAATTGTAAACTGTTAATTTGAGGACAAAATTAATCTATAATTGTAAACTGTTAATTTGAGGACAAAATTAATCTATAATTGTGTAAACTGTTAATTTGAGGACAAAATTAATCTATAATTGTGTAAAGTATTAATTGTAGGTCAAGATATATTAATCTATTACAATGACATCTTACGATGAGATAACCCTTCTTTGATATTTAATCCTTGAAAAGAAGCGATTTGGTTAAGATATATTAATCTATTATAACGACACAGGTTGTGGTCCTTAATTTTACACACAAGTGCTTCCTCTACAAGCCCTACAAAAAGGTAATTAATGCGGTGGTCCTGGTAATTCTTTCATTCCATCATCCAACAATGTTCAAACTACAACTTCAATTATAAAATTATAATTTCGGAACTAGGAAATTATGTAATAATAAAAGTGAGGCAAATTAAAATCTATACTTGATTGGCTTCATTCATAAACTTGCCACTGGCGTTCAAATTATATTGATTAGGATCCTCTTTGTTGGTAAGCGTTGGGATTATGATTAATTAAGGAGATTAACAGTGAATCGAATCAAAGAAGGTTATACGAGCGAAGAATTAAACTACTGTCACTTGCTTTAATTTGCATTTTGCGCAGTGGTCCTAAAGTCGGCGATCAGGTTAAAGTATAAAGTATTCTTTTTTCTTGTACACTGCATAATATAATACTACATGTGGCATAAATTAAATTATCTCTTCTTTTTGCTTGCGTGCCATTTCGAGCAGAGCTATATACTAATGTGCATATACCGGTAAAAACTTAAAATATTGCATGATTGGCACCAATAATTACTGCTTGACCAAATATTTTACGAATTAATGTTGCTCTCAACAAGTCGATGGTACTCGTAAAAAAACATCTCTCTGCCGACGCCCCCCCCCCCCCCCCCACCCCCCAAAAAAATAAAATAATTTTCTATACCAATCATGCATCTATCGAAACTTGAAAGCTATTAGATAATTTTATTTGTTCAAAAAATAATTTATTTGGCAATACATGACCACTAAATATAAATTAAGAGAGCTGAAGTATAGATATTAAAATTGATATTGATTATTTATTTTAATGATTTTATTATACAATTTATTTATACATATTCAATTTAAGTGAGTTATTATTCATAATAGTGGTATTTGAGTTGAATAATAAAAATATTATTAAAAATAAATTACATAATAAAATAGTTAATGTGAATAATAATTCATGTAATATGAATAATAAAATCGGTATCGATTTTGATATCTCCCGAACATTTTCCATAAATTAATTAAGCGTCAATTTTGAAAAAGGAAGTTTTATATACACATTTCAGAAAATCTAAATTTGAACGACACCCTTTAATTCAAAAAAGAATAGTAATCAAATTTACCCATTATTTAACTATTCAATTTGTGGCAATTTCTCTATCAAAGGTTTTAAAACTTCTCATTTGCCAATGCTCTCCTTTTGCTAATCAATGCACGTTCGAAACCAACCAAATGGTTTTGACCGAATATTAGAAACAAAGGGTCTGATCCCTCACGCTATAAAGGTTACTTCAAACTCCGTGCTAAAAGTTGCTTCTTATTTATTAACTTGAGTTAGAGATAAAAAAAAAATTACGTATTCTCACCTCTCTAATAGTAAAAAGTCTAAAATTACTATACTCCCTTCTCCAAATCAGTAGAAAGTTTGGGGGAAAAAATCATTATCACTAAATAAAGAATTATATCATAGCGGTATTGAAAATGAAAGAATGGGAATAAATTTATTTTAATTTTTCTTACTGATTAAGAGTGAGAGTAAAATGCTAATTAAAATTTAATTAAGAAAAAAGATATATGATGAATGAGTTAGTACATGATGTTATGCATAGCACCAGTTGACTGGTACTATATCTCCAAATTTTAACTTTCAAAATTCAAATGGCCGGTCCAAATCATTCATTAGTAGATATGTAGTCCATATCTATAAATAGAAAATTAAATTATATGTTTTTACGATCTTGTTATTGTTTTTTCAATCAGAAACTTTCTATTGAAGAGTCTAGAATTTTTAAAATCATTCCCTTCCCATCCAAAAATGTTAAAAAAATCTTAAAAATATAAATTTTAGTTTTATTTGGAGGTGCTCGTGGTGAATTTCTGATAATTAAACTTCTAAAGATATATATGTAATCTTAACAATAAAGCACATAACCTAACAACAAAATATTAAAGACAAATAACAAAACAATGCAATGAGAAACGGGTTTGAAAGGTGCAGGCAGCATTGTAAAATATAAATATAGAATATATATATAATCAGATTCTTTTGCCTTACTGAGAAAAGGATAAACCTATGAATTAAATTGTAAAATTGTGGCCAGACTTGGACACCTAACATTGCATTGCACGTATACACACTGCCAAGTCCGATGAATTTCTAATTTTCTTTTCATCACATCAATGCATCACCTGACGACTAATTAAAGCGCAGATATTGTTTTTATTGTTGAGGTCTATTAGTGGACTACATTAAATTGAGTGCCCTTGATTTCCTTTTTCTTTACTTGCATGAAGCAGAATCTTCTAAATTATGTTTTTGGATGGCATATAACTACTGGATAGATGTTAACTGACTTCAATTTTTTTTTAATTTACAAAAAAAAAGAAACATATTGGTTTTTCATTATTTTTTTGAGAAAATTTTGCAAAATAAATTCGGCTTAACCTCCATATGTGATGTTGATTTTTTTTTTTTTTTACTTTTGACCCATACTTATAAAATGATAAATATTGTTGAATAACAACTAAATGATTCTCAATTAGAATATTGTTGATCTCCATTAAAAGCAATATTTCTTAATTAGTATATTGTTGACAACCATTAAAAATAGTAGGGCTTTACCTACCATTCAAAAAAAGACGACCATTAAAAATATTTCTGCACTGACTTTGTTGACAACAGATTCCGTTGGCTTACCTGGATAAAGAACAAGCCAACAGGTAGCAAGGTACGGAGGCATCTAAAAATGTTGTATTAAATGTAATCCTTGAAATTCATCCTCTTAAAGAAGATGCCCCATAAATATGCTTCTATATGAAAATTGGGATGTTGCTAACAATAACCCTCATAATCAAAATCTTTATACATTTTCATGCATGCATGTTGAAAGAGAGCTGACATATAAATATCATCATCGATACTATTATCAATATCGACTTTATTATTCATATTAAATAAAATTTATTTTATATTAATGACTTTATTTTTTAATTCATTTATATGGTATTTTAATATTCAACTTAAATAAGTTGAATAATAAGCCATTAACTATAAACAAAACTCATTTAATATGAATAACAAAATCGATATTAATGAGATATTGATGATGATATTAACATTTTTTACTAATATACGCATTGCTTCTAGCTATCAGTACACAAAAGATCACCGCATTCATTTTATTACTTTTCATAGGATGGGCTTCCTATGTCGCTCTCTTGGTCCAATGAGGAATTAATAATGCTTTTAGCCCATTTTAAGCCCATTTTAAGCCCATTTTAAGCGTTGCTTAAGATGAGACCCAAATTTCCCCTGAACCTGGCGTCCCATGTACGGACTTCTATGTGTTTTCATTGGGTTTTTTACCAGTTCAATTCATTGTTTCATAATTATGGTTATACAGCTAATCCTTCTAAAATTGTTAGCTACAATATCATGCCTTTCATTTTAGTTTCAAAAAAGCAAATGAGACCTGGAAGATAGAGCTTATAGATAGTGCTGATATGTTCTTTCAAAAAAAAATTTTCATAAAGCCAAATTCCTCCTTTTAATATTTGGAGAAGGTTTAAAATTCTAGAAATGTGATTTACATCTACGGCAATCTTACTTCATTACATCTAAATAGTTAAGAATCAATTACTCTTGTCACTTAATAATTAAGTCATTTGCACGGATAACAGGCAAAGGCCATTTTTGTATAAATCTTACTTCATTCCATTCAAAATATTTTTTAGCTCTACTAAATGTGTGAGCATACATTTACATCTTTCTGAATAAAATAAAATATATATATGTGAATGCGCTATACAGGTAATGGCTGGAGTTGAAACTGAAATTATTATCAACAGAAAATCTTGAAACCTGATATTTTATGTAGATAGGAAATCAAGTTCAAGATTCTTACTTATTCAAATGAAGGAAAAGCCTGAAACCGTTGTTAGGTCCAATGGCAGATCTCTGCTCCTTTAGACCAAATGCCAGACATTCTGTATCTGTTACACAAAAAAAGTGTTTATTTATTATTAGTATTCATGTATCCATTATTGTCAAATGTTGTGACTTCAATAAAAAAGGAAATAAAAATTCCGCACGGGTAAAACCGAAAGCAATTACCTAATCCAATCTAGTATAGAAATGATTTCTAATGCCGCTGTACTGTCTCTGAAGCACTGGATTGACATAAGCAAAAATTGATGGCTTCTTAGTTTTCGCTGGAAAAAGAAAAGATCGGAGCGGGACACGATTCTTCGTTGCGATGCTTCTTAAATGTTGGTCATTCTGGGTCCTATTGCTCGACTCAGAAATGTTGATACTCTCCTGTTGCCTTTCTAGTGTTTTCTCCATTTCAGTCCGAAGCCCTCTTACTTGATCTAGAGCTGCACACAATTCATCTGCCACCCTGTTATTCTCTTGTTGCATGTTTAGTACCTCTCCTTGAAATTTTGCAGCCTGATAAGAGGTAAAGGAGGGCCCCACCGCCTGATTTATCTCATCTTGCACATTGCTGATGGAGGTTAACCTAGATTGCAACTCAGACCTAAGCAACGCATTTTGCTCTAGCCACACTTGCAACTCTGTCTTCAAAGCTCTCAAGTCTTTCGTCATTTCACCAGTTGAATTTGATTTCAGGGCCTTTTCATCCTTTTGCAGCTGTTGATACTTGGTCTGGAATTCTTGTATCCGTTGAATGGATGTGCTGAACCTCATCCAGAACTCCAAATTCTCCTCAAGCAATTCATCTATATCTGTTCTGAACTTCTCTTCAAGGGGTGAAATGGTGCACTGTGTACCATTTGATGCATCAGCTTCTTTCATGTGCTCCAAATTGAGGTCTTTCAATGTGCTAAGGCTCCTTTGGTGATTTCTTTCAGGTCCATCTACTATAAGATTTTCTTGTTCAGTGATACTCCCGCTAGATGAGGTACTCATTTCCAGGAGTCGTTTTAGAGAAAAAATTTCTTCATCTTTCATGGCATTTACATCCAATAGTGTTGTTATTTGGGTCGTAAGCTTGTGAACATGCTCCTGGTTTTTTGTTTCTATTTCAGCAAGCTTTTTCTTCATTTCTTTGTAATCTTCTAAAATTGCACTGTATCCATTCAATAGGTTCTCCTTTTCTTCCCCTCCATCCAAAAGCCCCTCATCTCTAAATCGGAAAAACTTTTCACTGCTTGCAGGAGAGATTGTACCATTTTGGGGTTGGTTTATTTCCAACTCGCTTGGATTTTTGAAGCCGAATTTCTCCCCAGTGAAATCTTCAGTCTGGATCGAGCTACCTATATTGTTTTGATCGGGACAACTCTGTGAAAAATCATTTCCTCTGAAATCATCTCCATTTTCAGTCTCAACAAAATTTTCAGAACCAGCTGAACCCTCAGGAACTCCATCCTCTAACTGCACATATCCATTTAAACTATTTGCAAACCCATTTATATCATTCATATTTCCATGGCCACACAAGTTGTGTGGCTCCGATTTACCAAGAGTACACTCTACATCAACAAGAGGAGCCTCCAACTTCTCTGAAATATTACCAAGGCTATTTACTGCTTGAGAAAAATTTAAGCGAACCACATTTTCATCCTTTCTAAAAGCTTTTTTAATGCTTTGAGCTCTGCTCAACTCCTCATCGGCTTGGCTGAGCTTCTGATTTAGTTGCTGGGAGTCATTCATCAAAGTTTCTTTCTCAGTTTCCAAATTCTCTAAAGACTTCTCGAACTCGCCATTTTCCAAATTTAATCTGTTTAACTGAGCAGTTTGAGAAGAAACCAGTAGTTCCAAATCGACAACTTTATTCACAAGCTGGTCTATCTTCTCTGCAACTTCACCTACTGACATGTCAGAATCCATCTCAAATAGGCTTTTTATTTTCTCACGTATAGATTCCAGCTCAAGCCTCTCCTTCTTAATCTCATAGACTGTCCTTCCCCCCTCATCTGAATCCGAATCATTCAGATCTTCTGTTTCAGTCACAGTTCGACCGTAGTTGCTTTTGATAGCTCGTAATCTTTCTCTTAACGCCTTAATCCTTACATTTTCTACTTTCTCTACCTCCAATGATTTTTTTTGTTGCTCTTGTAAGTTGAAAATAACATCCTCACAAGATTTAAGAGCTGTAGCCGTCATTAGAGCTCGAGCCTCATTGTCCTCAATAACCGCACTTGCATTGAACGCATCTTGTAGGAAACAAACTTCCTCCTGCATGTCAGCCATTTTCTTCTCCAAAGCCCAGTATTTAGCAATACCACTTTCATAGGAGCTTTTGATGAACTCTTTCTCAGTTTGTATGATGAGGATATCTTTTTGAAGCCTATTAATCTCCTCTTGTGCATTATCTTTATTTATACCTGTTACAATAATTGATTATGTTAGAAAATAATCTGATAAATGCTAAATTAGAATAGTCATTATTAAGGAATATGATTCCTTCATAATCCCTTAGCTTGACAAATTTGTCATTATTTTAAAATTAAGGTTACATATTGTATAACTGAAACACAAATTTATAGATGTCTTATTCAGGAATTGGGTAGCCTCATAATCAAATTTCGTGCAACTTCAGTATGGTTTGATAATCTATGAAATGTCATCGAGTACAACCTCACAATCAAGTCATGCAATGAAAGGTATAATATGCATCAAGTCTCATTATTTTTTTATATGTTTATATGTACGGCATAGATCACACTCATAAGATTGAATTTTAATTTTATGTTTTACATTTTATATTGTCAAGATCACTCAAATTATTTTTTTTTTCTTAAAGGAGTACATGACCAAAATGGTAATTTCTTATCTAGGTACTATATATCAGACATAATGAGGTAGAGTGCTAGCAGTAATTGAACCCATAACATATTATAAAATTGAGTTGGACCAATAACAACCACCTTCTTGTAAAAGAATATTGAAGACTGATTGAACTTCAACATCATATAAAAGTCACTAGCAGTTTGTGCCAGATGGCACCATATGACATTTCCCCCATGATCTTAACAGATACAGGTTTAAAAGACTGCAACTCTAAGCCTTTAATAAATCGAGTTATTTATGATGAGTAGAATCAACATGAAGATACCTTTCTTCTCCTTTAAGACAGGTAATTTGGTATCTCTTTTCTTCTTCATTAAACCCTCTACTGTCTGCTTGTGGATTTTACTAGAATCAACAGGGGTTATCGCCTTTGGAAAATTGTCTTCTTCCTCTAGCATTGCGTAATGCACTTGGTCAGGAAAAGCAGTTGCTATTGTGTGGTTGGCCTTGTGCAATTCGCCTGATATATGGTCGTAACGCTCAGCCAAGGCACGATAAGCTCGATATGCTTCTTCAACTGAACTTATTACCTCAGGCCGCTTCTTATAGTACATCTCAGCTCGCTTTGAAAAAGAGTCAGCTTCTTCACCAAGTAGTTTGAGCATGCACCTGACTCTCTCTTCCATTTCTGCTCAAAGAAAATATAAAATCAGAATGTGATACAGATATGAAACCATAGATTATTAGATACTAACAATGATCAGACAACATAATAGGGACTACAGAGAGCTTGGGATTAGTTTGTTGCCAATAGACAATTAATGGGCTTGATATTTGACATAATATGTTAGTCGAGGATAGTCAGGATCAATTTTCATAGTCTAACATTAGTGTTATGAGGAAGAGGGAATTAGCTTGATATGTAATTTACTAGGATCCTGTAATTTTTTCTTACTAGAATCTTGCAAGTACAATGCCTTCTCATGGAGTTGGTCACCAAAATCACTTGAAATCGATGTTTTATTCATTGCATTTAACTTTCTAATTTCTCTCATTAATGGTGATTTCTTGGTGATTATTGGGTTCTAGATCCCTAGATGTGATTTGGTATTGCAGATAAAGAATTAAAATATATAATTTGGGGATATCTTTATGCGCACAAAGTGTTTGACGAATTATCATAGACAACTCATGTACATAATCTATACAAGACTATCAATTTGTTTAAATATAATCAGTTATTTGACTCATTCTTTGTTTCTAGATACACAAGACCCAAAAAAATTTCTTCCACAAGCATGAAGAAACATATAATTATTTTGTATTAATCTTTAGGCATCATACATACTACAAACTATCAAATTGTGAGGGCAAAAATTGTTTAGACACTCAAAGAGGTTTATACTTCGTTTGTATCTAAAAAATGCAATTCATTTTGAAGCTATTTATGCTTAGTAGATAATTATATCTTCAAAAATGAAACATCATTCGTTCCCTATTATGATGCATGGATTTGGAAGTTCTTCTTTTTATCATCAAGTAACATCTGGTTTGTACCATGTAATCTAGTAGCTTTTTCTTTCATTCGAAATATTTCAAAGAAAATCTTAATTGTCATTAATGTGGAAATATCTTCTTTAATTGAAATCAATGATATGACTCATTCGAATTAGTGACATATCTTGATGTCCACTTTTGGACTAGATTGATGGTACTAAAAAAACATCATCAATTTACCAGCGGAAACAATTAAAAGAAAAATGATAAAATAGGCAAGAAGGAGACCTTGAAGGTTGCCGTCGAGCCATTTGGACTGCTTGGTTCTGACATGGCTGGCCCACCACCATGAATATGCACTGCTAGCTGCTCTTTGTAACATCTTCTCCCTATTATCTTTATATCTCCTTTTTGTTTCCTTCTTGTTTCTTCGTTTTGGATAAACCTCTCCCCTCCGTTTCCGCCTTCCACTTTCTATTCCTCAAAATGGAGGGAAATCCGCTTTCTATTGCACGGAATGGAGGGAATAGAAAGGGAGGTGGAGAAAGGAGAGGAACCGAGGGGAGTGAAAATGGAATGGATGAGATATCCGGCTGTTTTTGATCTTTTTCTGTTTAATTTTGCTAAATTAAGGGAATGTGTGCAACTCGCTTGCTCTCCTTGAATATAGGATAGTTTCAGTCGTGTGTGGGGCGATGTAAGGGGTCGTGTAAGCTTTGCTGGCACCATTATGTACTAGAAAACTCTACTGAAAAAGATATCATATTTTCATGCACTCTCCGATTTAGATCACACGCGACTTCAACTTTCATAATTTCATAATTCTTTGATAACAGTAGATTTTCGTCAATTTACTGATTGTCAGATACAAAAATATTTTACATTGTATGTGGAAATCTGGAGATGAAAAAAATTTCTATAATATAAAACTAATTCATCCCACTTTAGTAATATATACATGCTTTGCTTATTATGCCTTCAATCCTCCATCCAAGATAATGTAGGATCAATTTACCGAAATGTATGCCTTAATGAAACTTCGATTCAAGAGAAAATCGGATATACATTAATGAAAAATTGCCTAATTGTATATTTATACATTAAAATTTAAAATTTAAACTTAAATATATCCATGAAAGTTTCAACCTTTTAAATATTTGTCCAAACAAATGAAATCCTAAATAACGAAAATCTAAAAATTAATTAAACTTATCCTATGACAAATGTATCCTTCCCTCCAACTTTTTCTCAACGTTATAGTATCTCTTCAAATATCTTCTTAGTTTCTATTTAAAAGAACATTAAAAGAAATATTTTCTCTTTCCGTATACGATATAATCTTCTCCGATCCGAAATTTTTGCATCTTCACAACAGAAGGCTGCATAGCAATCTCTTCCCCCCCTCCTTTTTGAAG
Source organism: x Bolboschoenoplectus mariqueter (assembly GCA_037678475.1). Lineage (NCBI taxonomy): Eukaryota > Viridiplantae > Streptophyta > Magnoliopsida > Poales > Cyperaceae > x Bolboschoenoplectus > x Bolboschoenoplectus mariqueter. The sequence continues at coordinate 90,954 of CM075242.1, read as the reverse complement.
GCTTGGCTAGAAGCTGCCTCTCTCCCCTCTTCTCTTTCTCTCTTCTTCGCTCCTCCTCTCTCTCAAGCATGGAGGGAGATGAATCAAACAATGACTATTTCTACTCTTTCATTTTGATAAAACTGTGGGTTTTATTGAACCTTCCTTTTCTTTGCCTTTTTCTTTTGCTTATGATATCAATAATATGTTGTATTTTTATAATTTCTCAAATTGTTGCGGATTTGTAATTTTATGATTTTCTCTTTATTTTACTCTATCCATTATGGGAACGTGGGAACGTGACATATTCACATAGATGATCTTGACTCAATAACTTAATTAACTCATTACTTTATTATGATATAATTAGTGACTAAACTATTTTTTGTTAGAAAATATATATATTGTGTGACTAACAAACTAATTATGAAAACGTTAGATTAATCTTATAAATTGAAACACTATACTTGGAGTTATTTTTTTTATGATCTAGATGGAGACTATTTCTTTACTTATCCGAGTCATATGTATATTTTTATCCATATTCATCCAATATCAAATTCATATCCCTTATTGCTTAATATTATACATGTTTGTATTAAGAACTACTTATATCCTTGTTCAAAGAATCACAATATATATGACTATGATTTGTCCATTATCTATTAGTATCCGAACTATTTATATCTCTACAAATGAAGTCCAAAATTAATTAAAAAAACATAGATAGACACGTCCGAATGCATTACAACAAAATGTTATGCATAATATTTTGTTGTATCTATTGATATAGCACATATAAATATTTGTAAATGCATTATAACAAAATTTTTACATAAATTAGAATTTTTCTGTTGGACTTAGTGATTTTGTGACCAGTAATAATGTTTAAATTAATTAGAAGATCAACACACAAATCACACTTTAGTGAATCCTATAAGTTTTTTTTTTAATAATATTTATTGTATATGTTTGACTTAGCATGTAGAAACTCATGGACATATGCAAAAAGACGCAAGTTATAGTTTGTATGTTATCAGTTTTTCTAACTTTACAATCGTGAATGCATTATAAATTAGTTAAAAATGAACAAATATCTAAAATGCAATGTAGATGTATCGTAGAAAAAAATATATGCATAGTATTAGGGGCAGAGATTAGTACTTTTTTTCTCATTCAAAATTTTATATAGAAATAATATATTTTTCGAACTAGTTGCTATTTGGGATATGAAATAGCCCCCTTAATCAATTTTATGTCATAATTTTTATTCTTAGTTAAATTAATCTCTCTTTTATTTTAGGTTCAAACTTCACTACCGCATAATATTATGTAAAAGAATATGACGGATTAAACTTAAAAATTGATATACGACTTTGAAATGATTGTCAAGTAACAATATTTTGAATTATTAGAATAATATAATGTCATGATTGTTAAAATTAATACATGACTATGAGAAATTTTCTAGAGGATGGATGACATTAAAAAAAAAAACTATAAGAATAGGCTAATCCGATTGAAAATTTTTGCCAAATATCAGATTCGTAGTGCTCTTCTGAATAGTAAAACTATAACGTTATTTTTTGATACTATTCGATTTGTACTTTTCTAGCATTATTTTATTTTTATAATTCTAATTGTATTATTTTAACGTTATTTTTTGATTTGCCAACAAAGACCCAAACTATTAGAGAAAATTGTATTCTAGTTAATGTAATGAGATGTGAGAAAAAACAAAAATAAATACTTAAAATATGCCCGTTCCAAGAAGTAACTAAACCTTTTTTATTCAATAATGTCTGATTTTTTGAAAATAAAATGTAGTTATTTTTATATTTATTATTTCAAATTTTTGTGAAAAAACAAAAATAAATTTTAATACTACAAAAGCAATTTTCTGAATTTCTTCGTTAATCCACGCGTCAAACAACTAGTGGCATCGCATCGGCGTAGTGCACCGTCCATATCCACTAAATTCCTCCAGCACACTGCACGTGACCGACAGAGCGTAGAAGGATGTTGCGATCCCAGCCGTTGATCCACAGAAGTGTTCATCCCAGCCGTAGAAACCATATGAGATCGTCCATATAGAACCACAAGACAACCCTAATTCTCCGCCTTACATTTTTATTTTTGTTCGAAGTCATTTTGGGGGCTAGGGTTTCTCTCCGCCGCTCGAGTCGCAGGTATTATGCTTCCTACCTCCTCCAATTCTTCTCGCCTGCTTTGTTTACAATTTAGATAAATTACATCAATTTTGATTGTAAGATCCCCCTCACCAGATCTGTTAGTTAAATGTTTTCGGATCCGAGCTAATCTTTTTCCTGCCCTTTTGGCTATATTTTGCATCGATTTTGTCATTTTTAACAATAGAACAGAGGTGTTGTGCAGATATCTGCCTCTTGAATCTTGCCTTTTTGTTTTCCGGTACAGATAGCTCTAGATCGATTGCGCAAATACGATAATTGTAATTTTTACGTGAAACCCTAGAACTGTATGTATTACAAGAATTGTCTTTTATTTCCCTAATAAACCCACCGATCTAAAAGTTAACTGTGTTTTTCTTTTTTGTGTTCGTGTTCATAGGATGCAGTACCTTCTTAACGCAGGGCCTTTATTTATTTATTTTTTGTATTTCTCTTCAGAGAACTGGATTTTCTAAATTGCCTGTTGAAGAGATGAACCTGAATAAATTTAAATTGCCTGCTGGTTAACACCATTAAATTCTTGATGTTCAGTGTTGACACTTTGATATTATTTGAAATATTTGTGAATCTTTTTATTATTGTATGTGCAGTGCAAGATGCCTCGTTATGATGATCGGTATGGAAACACTCGCTTGTATGTTGGCCGTTTGTCCTCTCGCACTCGATCTCGTGATTTGGAGTACCTTTTCAGCCGATATGGGAGGTAAATTATCTTTTTTTGGTGCTTCTGATATTATTGGAATTATTCATTGTCAATTGATTCCTTCTTGACCTGAATTAATTCAATGATTTTTTAAATCTATCTGTCAATTGTTTTTAAATGACACAACTTCAAAGAATCTATTGAGTATTTTTTGGAACTGTATTAACAATTTGCTGAGAAAGGTACTGCAGTGGTTTTTTCTTTTATTTTTGTTTATGATTTTAAGACTTGACCACGGAGACCATGTGTTTTTAACTTACCGATATTGGTTGAAGGTTTTTCGGTTTATTTACTCACGACCTGATGGAGGGGTGGTCTTTCTAATGGTGGGAGGTGGTGCCCCCCTTATTGGTGGTGTTGCAATATTTTGGTGGCCATTCAATCTTTTGGTGGTGCTGATTGATATGTGCCGGTTGAAAAGTCTTGTATTATTAGTGCATGTTTAGAAGTGGAAACTGCAACCCATCACACGAAGTTTGGGGGTGTTTAGTCCATCCAATCTCTTAATGATGTTGGTGACGTGTTTCACTTCTATTTATCAAAACCTGATGATGTGATGATTGATGAATGATGATGATGATTCATGATTGATCATGTTCCCTTACCTGTTGTTTCTGCCAATCCATTTCCCCGCAGAGTTCGCGATGTGGAGTTGAAGCATGACTATGCCTTTGTTGTATGTTCTCTCCCTCCCTCTCTCTCACACTCACACACACACTAGCTTGTCGATTCTATTCAAGTACACTTTATGCATGTAATTATTAGATTTAGATAATATATAATTTTACAATTATGAGTTGCTTTCTTTTTTCTTTTGTGAATGATTTAATAAACAACAGGAGTTCAGTGATCCCCGTGATGCTGATGATGCAAGGTACAGCTTAGATGGACGTGAACTGGATGGAGCCCGTATTATTGTTGAGTTTGCTAGAGGGGTAATGTACTATTCTCTTGTTTATTCTCAGTCATTGCCAAGCATAATTTTTCATGTTTGTGGCAAAAAATATTTGCTGAGGAAGGTGTATTACAGAAAAAAATGAATTACCTTTAGAAAATAGGTGGATTATGTAACCACTGCTCCTATTTAGATGGAAGCAAAATGTTAGTAATCTAAACGAAGTTAGAGCAATGTAACTAGTGAAAAAATCCTTTCAAGTCAGTGCAAGTAAATAATTTCAAGCAAGCATTTCAGTCCCCTGGATTTTAGACAGGAGGAGGTAAGTTGTTTATTATATATTTCAATATTGCATTGTATCTAACATGGACATGCAATTGACATGTAGGGACCTCGTGGATCTGGTGGCTCAAGGGACTACGGTGGGAGAGGGCCACCTCCTGGTACAGGACGGTGCTTTAACTGTGGTATTGATGGGCACTGGGCTCGAGATTGCAAGGCTGGTGACTGGAAAAACAAGTGTTACCGCTGTGGGGAGAGGGGCCACATTGAAAGAAACTGCCAGAACAGTCCCAAGAACCTAAGGTACCTGCTTGTGTGTAGGGCTAAGTACTTGTGTTTCCCTTGAAAACATGTATTTTCAGACAAAATAATCTGTTAATCATTATTATATTCAGGCGTGAAAGAGAGAGGAGCTATTCCCGTTCACCATCTCCTCGCCGTGGTCGTAGCCGCAGTTACAGCAGGAGCCGCAGTTACAGGTACTTGCTCTATACTAGTTGGTATTCAGTTTGTGTACTGTTTAGGTTTGTAAGCTGATGTAACCAAGTTTTGTTCCCCTAGTCTTGTTTGCTAATGCAACAAAGATTAGTTTTATGCAAGTATCTGACGTGTACTTCCACTAGATAGTATAAAATCCAAAAAAGCAAAAGAATATGGTAGTAGCTTTTAGATTGTACTGGCTAATGTTTAATTTAATGATCACATTTTAATATTTTAATCTGTCTTATTTGACCAGTCGGTCGAGGTCACCGAGGAGAGACCGTAGGGATGACCGCAGGGAGAGATCAAGGAGTCGTGATGATAGCAGGAGCCCAAGGGGACGATCCCCTGTTTCCAAGAGCCGCAAGCGCAGCCTCTCCCCTGCTGAGAATCACAGCCGCAGCCGCAGCCGCAGCCCAATGGCGAAGGGGAGGGACGACCGCAACGGAGACAGCAGTCCAAGGCATGATGCCAGCCGCAGCCCTTCTCCTGCTGAGCGTCGGAAGGATGCTAGCCCTGCCACCAACGGCCGCAGTCCCAGCCCCAGAGATGGAGATAACAACAATCATGCTGGTAGCAATAATAGGGGGAGTGAGTCTCCTGACAATTAAGAGGGGTATGCCTCAATTGGTGAGAAACTGAAAAATATTTTGAATGGGAACTTCTGTCAAGAATGTAGCGGTTATGTTGTTGTTTTGTTAGATAAGCAAGACGTTTAATTATTTTATGTTCAGCGCACCGTTTCTTTGAACGTTGAATTGGATATTTGTGTGCATGCAGGGAATTTGTTGCTTGATCTCTGTTTTTGTTGTTTGCTGTCGTGGTTCCATTGCTCTGGTTTCTCCTGCTTTTGAAAAATCCTAGTACCAGCATCTATGTTGTTTTTCTTTCTTATGGAAAATGTGGGGCCGCCTTTTCAATGTTAATTGATGATGACACAGTAAATTTCATTGCTGTAGATCTGGGATAGTGGATTGTGTAGAACACAAATGGAGATATACTTTTGTGATTGGTGCTCCCAGCAAAAAGATCCATCCAATTTTTCTTCTTAATGGCGTTTTAGAGAATCAGTCGTTAGCTCCTTTCTACACATCCGAGCCCAATGAGCTCTAGTAATAGCGTTATTATAGCACCGATGTCTTCATTAACACAGTGGTTCATATCTACAATCGTAGTTGTTTATACGAACGTGGCTGGCTCTACAATAATGTAAGATTAAACACTGACTATAAATAAGATAACAATGACAAATTAATCAACATTAAACGTAACTATAAACATCTAACTGCGAATGTTTAAACATTGAATTGATTCAGGTTGCTTTGAGTACTTGTTTTGCATTGGGGCTCTGCGAGCCTGTCACCAGAAAAGGCAAGACGTTTGCAGGAGGTGAAATCTTTTGGTGAAAACAGTAAAATAATGGAAAAGACAATATGGGATACCTAAAGTTTTATACAATTTTTAGTTATTTAAATGGAGGCGTGATGACCAGTCGAGATAAAAATAAGTTGTATAAGATGAACCAAACAATGAAGGTACCGCTTTTCTACAGTTTGCAGCTTCCTGATTCAAAATAGGTGCACAATTGTATCTCTAGCATCATATCTTGGCATCCTTTGGGAGAAGGATACATGACAATAACTAGAGAACAAAGTTTCTCTTATGAGAGGTGGTTATCCCTTGGTTTCTCTCCAGAGCCTTGGGACAGCAAAGTTCATGCATACAATGTTCCAGGCAACCAGGATCCAACAGTCACCCTTGCATACACTACTAAAGGAGACAGAATAAATCTATTACCAAATTGGAGCATACACTACTAAAAGACACGCAGAATAAATCTACTACCAAATTGGAGCATACACCAACTAAAAGACGATACAAAGAAAATAAATCTATTAAGTTACTAATTAACAGCAATTAGTTTTTTATTTCAGAAGTATAAAAAAACAATTAAACTGACTATGATAAACTCTTGAAGAGAAAAATTTGAGACTTTCCAGTAACAGTTCATGTAGAGCTCAAGACATTGCAGTATGCATCAAGCCAACCACGTGCTGAGTGCAAAACACGAAGCTCACCACTTAATAAGTCTTGTGCCATCTCCCTTCTGATGAAGAAAGATTTACTACTTTCAGGAAAATCAATATTTTGCAGGTCCTGGAAAGTAGAGTTGTAACATATAAGAAAGTAATCGTTGAAAAAAAAAATTAGCGCTCAAAACAAAACAGCATTTATAATCATATGAAGTGGCAATTTAAGTAGCTAATGACATCTTACTCCAAAAAAAAAAAGATGCCGTGACACCATGATCCGGTGCACAAATCAAAAATCATGACACCCACTTTTTTTTTTTTTTTTTTTGCATTGGGCTTATATTGTGGGTCAAGAGAAATTTCTGCACCCATTGTATCTTATGTAGTGGAGAAGCCACAGAAAATTGATCGAAGTTCTAGGCCAATAACAAAAAATTATTTCGCTCACAAACAGATTGGGAATCTTTCCTGGTCAGACTCATAGGTCCCAGTCAAAATGCCTTCTTTAGATAGAGGTACGTCCTAGATGGGGCAGTAGCAGCCCAAGAAATTCTTCACCACACTCACACAACCGAAACTAAAGGCATCCTTCTCAAGCTGGACGTGGAGAAGACAATTGATCTGATCAATTGGGGGGTATCTCTTGGAAATCCTAACTTACATAGGTTTTGGTTCCCAATGGGTGTCCTGGATTTCAAGCTATCCTTCGAGGAGGAAGGCTGTGTATGAATGTGAATGGGTCTCTAAAAGAATACTTTGAAGGCAAAAGGAGGGGGGGGGGGGGGGGGAGGGTTGGTTGAGGCAAGGTGATTATCTCTCCCCCACGCTGTTTGTCCTAGAAGCCGAGCAGCTCAGCAAGATATTACATATAGGATATCAGTAGTCCATTGAGGTTGCACCTTTTCACAAAATAAAATTCATTTGCATTTCTAACACAGGGAAAGAAACATTTCAATTTTCATTAGTTCAAAGAATCCAATCCAGAATACTCCTGGACCATTTCATAATTACGTGATCCAAAAAGGTTAAAACCAGCAACCTTTGTCACGCTTCATGTTGTGATTAAGATGATATTGTCAACACTGCATTACTTAGCTCCCTAAATCAATTAAATAAACTGAAAGACCACACTGCATCTTTTATGGTTTAGTGAATAAATTGATTCTTCCTAAATAGTTTACAGACCAATAGTACCATTCAGCTCCATAAAAGACTCTCTGTGCAATATACTCGGGAGTTGTTAGAAATGAAAAAGAAACAGAAGGAAAAACAAAATCATATTGATAAATTTACCTTAATAGCAGCATGATGGCTTTTAATCATTTGATCCAAGTGATGAAGCAGGATAAGATGGGCCTGAATTTCTCTCTGCCGGTTCTTTAAAGGTCTCCTAGCTAACCTGCCATCACTTTGAGCTGCTTCCAAAGCCATTTCTTCGAGTTCTGTAATTTGAGAAACTTGAAATTTGATAATTTTGTAATAAAATTGCAAAACAATCCGCTGATTGGATTGAGAAAACACCACAAGCACAATTTGATAAATGCACAACTTATATTTAACATGAATTTTAGTATGAAGCCAGGTGCATCATGAAACACTACAAAGCACAATGTTTATAATTTATCATTTTTTTTAAACTTGAAACCTGTAACTGACGTAGCAGATAGAACACGCGCAAATGCACGAAGAGCCAGGGGGATGCCCTTAACTTTTCCCTTCGAAGTTTTCACTTGCCTAAAAGAAAACACAATCATCAAATATCGTCTTAATCTGCCATGTAATGTGTAATTTCCACAAACTAAAACTCTCCCCTCATCTCTCACATGTTCTGTCATGTAATGTGTTTCCACAAACTAAAACTCTCCCCTCATCTCTCACATGTTCTGTCATGTAATGTGTTTCCACAAACTAAAACTCTCCCCTCATCTCTCACATGTTCTGTCATGTAATGTGTAATTTCCACAAACTAAAACTCTCCCCTCATCTCTCACGTGTTCATGCAATGAGCATAGTAATAAAATTAAAACTCAGCAATACATCACCTACTTGATAAGGAAAGATCGTTCCATTTCCTTTGTACTACTGGAAGTTGGTTTTCTTGGCAAAGGATGGTCATGCAGAAGCTGACATTTTTCGGAATATAAAGGGTCATCTGAGGGGACATCCATCCAAATTCGAACCTGATAAGAGCAAAAATGTACAAGTTCCAAACTTTAATTATTTATGGCACATTGGCACTGATGCATATAAAAATTTCTTGTCACTGGAGGATCATAATAAAAACTAAGAAAAGAGTTTTCACTAATTGTGCAGACATAAGGAACACAAACCTGATCATAACAGTTAAAAGGAAGAGTAAAACCAAAGTCCAAAAGAAGTGTTGCATTGGAAAACTTGCCATATCTTATAAATACCTATGAAAAACAAGATACATTAGAATTTATCAAACACTGAACCTAGGTTTGAGAGAAGGGGAAAAAAATTAACCTCATCTCCAACAGCATAACTCCTATCAGCAACAACCTGTTTAACATATTTTTAAGAATTAAACAATCATAAATCAAATTGATTTTGACAGAAGTTGTCTTTAGTAGACCTAACAAATTTATGAACAACTTTTAGTAAGATTCTCGATTGTAATTCAAAATTGTACATGAGACAAACAGATATTGCACTCAAATTTGGAAAGTGTACCTCATCTCTTTGTTCCTTTACATTAATTTCTAATAGTGAATTCGAAGTGCCATCATGGTTAAGGAAATCTGCAAACGGGATCTAAAACAAGGTCTTGTCAGGTCAACTATTTCAATTAAGAAACTTAAAATGTACAATTCTCTTACCATGGCTACTCCTTTGTTAGTTTCCCAAGCCCGAGATGAAACTGCAAAACACAATACAAAATAAAAACATCAAATTCCATTCCGAAAGAATATGCAGATGATGCAGAATATACAAATACAAGAACCTAGGGCATGTGCATGAAGGAAATTCTCCAACTGAACATTGCCAAACATGTCAGGAAAATTTTCCATTGCCTGAGGGAAAAAGAGCAAGCTGGTAAATTGAATTGATAAGATTAGAGAAATATTATATTCAGATTAAATTGAAGAAATATTACAAACTGGTTTTAGTGCTAAGAAGTCCTCCTCGAATCGCGTTTTCCACTTAGTTGTTTCCTTGTACAGAAAGCTAGGTCGAATCATCTCAAGCTCATCTTTGCTCCAAAAAATCTACAATGACAAAAAAGCTTCATCTCTTCACTTTAATATTTTTTTTTATCAGAGATAAAGAAGAGTTGTACTACAGCAATACCGAGTTATGCATTTCACCCAAGCATGGGAGACAATTGATATAGGGAGCCCAATCAGATTTCTGTTCATCAAAGATACAAAAGGATGACAAGTTCGTTCATCATGGTGACTTTATTTTCTTCATTTTTCTTTAAAATAAAAGGAACAAAATAAAATACCTGATCCAGCTTCTGCTCCGCCAGAAGTGCTGCAGCAGCAATTGATTCGGAGCCAACTCCACTTGGAATCAATGGTATCATTTCTGAAGGAAGATTATCCACTGAAATATGCTGACCACAAACTCAGAGTGAGAAAAGAAAACTATAGAATATCAGATTGCCAATTGAAATGCTTTGATAGAATTATAGGCTGTTCTGGAACATACAGCGCTAAATGGAACTTTCAATATGCAATCTCCAGCTTTAATAGCCTTTGATGCAAATAACGACCTGTAGGACGGCAGAAAAAATGCAAACTGAATGATAATAGGTTCATTTTTGGTTGATGACACAAGTACAGAATGAATTTCGATATGAATATATGGTACCTGCCAAAGACTGAAGAGCCAACTGATAAAAGTGAAGATATGTCTGTACCGGTTTTTTGCCGCAACCATTGCAAAAAGTCATCATTTTCCTTGTTCAAATTGCAGACCTCTTTGCTCTGGTAAATTCCATAAGAAAAGAAAAGGCAGAGAGTTATGCCTTATAAAGGCTGACCTGATGATGAATAGATTCTAGAAGCGGGTCTCTGTGTGTGGGTGAGAGTCAGGGAGAGAGAGAATGATGACCTGAGGCAGAGAGGAAGTAGGAGAATGGACGGAGGAGAGCGTGCAGAGCAGGCGAGAAGACGGAGTTGTCAATGGGCGGGGGCGGAGGCGGAGGCGTGTTGTCGGAGGAAGAGGAGCTGCTGCTCGCAGCACTACTACTACTACTCCCATGCCCCTATCTCTCTTCTAAGTCTGATCTACTTGATGTGATGGTGCTTTTGGCACAAGATAAGACGACAATTCCGCTCCCTCGAAAGTCGAAAGTCCAAACTCAAACAAGCCCAAAACTGAAATTGAAGATATGGAATTCCCAAAACTCGGCTTGGCCCACTAATGATTGTAACTGAACACTATATGCAACGCGTCGGCTGAGCGACGATGCTTTTATCATAAACACAAGAAATGACCCACCATGTGTTATCTCCGACGATAGCTGGAGTATCCACATCTCATCGCCCCTTTCATGGCATCAATAATACGAGAGCATGTGAAGAGTAATGTAAAATACAAAATCAAGGATATAAAAATGGATATTGAGCAAAGATACAATTTCAAGGCTCCATATCTAAAGTGTTGGCATGCAAAGGAAATTGCAATTGCCCAATTACTTGGAGGATGAAAGCAAACTTACAATTTAATTATGCGATTGTTGGCAGTTATATAACAAAATAATCTAGGCACAAAGGTCAAGTGGTTCACTGAGCTAACCATGGATACAATTTTTTTTATTCTTTCAAGGTGTGTGCTGGGTGTTTGGGTCAGCTATTCAAGCTTTCAGGTATTGCAGACCCGTGATTAGGATTGATGGTACATTTCTCTTGGGTAGATATAAAGGAAAACTTCTAACTGCATGCGGCTATAATGCCAAGAATCAATTAGTCCCACTTGCATTCGCATTGGTGGACAGAGAGAACAATCTAGTATGGGAGAAATTTATGAAATTTGTATTGCAAGAAGTTATCGGTTCGAGAGCAGTTTACGTACTTTCGGATAGACATCTATCATTTTTACGAGTGTTCAAATTGTGGGATGGGGGTTGGAATTTGGAATCGGGACAAGCTATCCATAAATATTATTTTAGGCACATTCGTCAAAATTTTCAACGTCAATTCAAAGATAAGAGTTTACTTCCTATTGTTAGGGCCACTATGAGGCAAAATCAATCACACAAGTTCAACCTTAAAATGATGGTTGGCATCAAAAAATGCCAAGGCATTCAAGTGACTAGAAGATATTGGCCGGATAGATGAGGATTATGATCCGTACTATGATTTGTGGACATTTTTTTACGATCAAAGTGGTCGTCGGTGGGGTATAATGACCACAAATGACCCTAAGATGCTCAATAATGTTTTCAAAGAAGCTCAAGAGTTGTCAATAACCTCTATTATTGAGATCAAATTTTACAAGTCAGTCAAGTATATTGCCGAGAGGAGGACCAAAGCGGAACAAGCTATCCATGAACATCTTATTTTTGCTTGAAAGAATGAAGAATTATTGGAAAAAAAGAAGATTAAAGGGGAATACACATACAGTCACACCATACCGAGATGAGCAAAAATACAAGGTGAAAACATGCGAGCGGAGAGAAAGAAACAAAATTAAAGGAGGAAAGATACACTAGGTCAAATTAGCTAACAGGGAGGGAATATACACATGCTAAAAATCACAATTGACCGGTATACTTTGCTCTCATGTGTTGGCCGTTTGTGCAACATCGGGCATTAATAGCAACCAACATGTGATGCCTTTTCTTTGTGCGAGCGAATTGATGGCTACATGGGACCCGAAATTTTATCCATTTGGAGATCCTAATACTTGGCCACAAAATTCGGGACCAACACTTACACCGAACACATCAATGTACATGGTGAAAAAATATCGTCGTCAACATATCCGGATTCACAACGAGATGGATGAAATTAGTCAACAACAACATACTTATATATGTAGACAGTGCAGTTAACAAGTACATAGTAGAAGAACTTGTACAACTAATTAAAACAATTGAGGTAATTATTTAAAATAATCTATTCTTTATTATTTTTTTACTATATAATTATGCATCATTGTATTAATTACAATTACTTTATTTTTTGTAGGAATTTGATTATGGCCTTCTAAGATGTGATCTAGTGATGTTATTGTTCTTCTTTAAATTTCTTTTAAGTTTATATTAAATTAGATTTCTATTGTATTAAATTTATGTCTACTATGATATATGTGTTACTATAAATTGTGTCCAATTTCTATCATTTGATACTTATTTATGTTTAATTTTCTAAATTTATTTATTGTTTATTTCTAAATCTTATAAAAATTTAATGTTATATAACTGTTTATCAAATAATTAAATAATATAGTTATATCTAAGATGAATTTAAAAACAAAACTATCGGAAAAAATGGAACAAAAGACAATACGTTATATCAAAAAAAATTTGAAAATTAAGGAAGGTGCAAATGATACTTACACCCTTTGTTTTTATATTGACATGTGGGGTCACTTTTAACGGTCAAGAAGCGGGTAATATTTCGAGTTGGATGTCGGGCAGGGGAAAAGCCATTTTGAAGAGCGAAATTGGTGGTAACCCCCTTGTTAAGTCATTGGTGAAAATAAGTTTGATCTTTGATCAGTAGTGCTAATAAGTTTGTGGACCCGGTTATTTATGAAAAAATTCCCCGCGGAACCAAAAGGAATCGATGACAAGTTCTTTATTGATTATTGGGTTTCCCGCCTCGTCCATTTAATTAATTAATTTAAGGATCCGATTAATAGTATCTCAAGTCAAATCTCCCAAAAAATTTACCTAACTAATTTTCCATTTTTGAAAAAAAAAATATATTCACATGTACTAACTTTTCATTTTTAAAAAAAAAATACATTCATGTGCTCTCATATTTGAATATAGGGAATGCTCATGTACATTCATGTACCCTCTTACTTGTTTAGTTACGTGCGAAAGATAAATTATTGAGGGACGGGACTCCGGGAGAGAAATATTTTCTCTTAGGATTTCGTTTCTTTCTTACTTTCTCTGGTTCCCTAGCTTCTCTCGGAAGGAATAGGAATAGCCACCGAGGCCATGGATTTCTCAAGCCACGACAGAACCCGCTGGAAAGCTGAACTGGAGGCGTACCACGGCCGCCTGGACTCGCTAGCCAAGGCCAAGGCCAAGCCCAACGCCGACCTCGTCTCTCTTGATTCCTTCTATCGGGAGGAGCTACCTCTCCTTCTCTGCCAGCGGGACCCACACCCTTTCCTGTTCAAGCCCGAGCTCCTTCGCCTCATGCAATGGAAGCTCTCTCGTGGCAAATGGAGGTAAGTTACTTTTCATGTTGTTTTCTTTTCCTTGTAATATCAGTACCTAAGGTAGATTGTTATATTAGAGAAGAATCTTCAATTTTTTAATAAGAGGGTAATATTTGTAAGCTATTTGACTGGTAGCGAACAGAGGAGTTTAAGCAAAGAAGAAATAATTGCTGAAGGAGTCAAGTACATGAGCATTCTCGAAACAATTTGGGTTTTGAAGGGTCTTGTCTGATATTTTCGAGTTTTTGAGGAATTATATGAAATTCCCAATTCTTTAGAGGTAAACCATTACGAAACTAAGACAGCCCCCCTTTAACTTTATTTACTACAGTATTTTTATTACAATTCATATGCAAACTGCTATGCTAGCCTATCAAAAACAGGGTGCTGTCATGTTAGTAAAGATATTGTCTTGTTGTCATTGGGTTTATTATGGGGTACATGGCCACTTGTAAATTCAGCAGAAATATACATACCTTACTCATTATTTCTGAATTGATCAGTAATAGGAGCTTTCTAAATTGTTTCTGAAGCTGTAACTCTTACTTCCTGTCAGGCCGAGACTTTTAGATTTTATTTCATCACTGGGGGAAGAGGAAGTGGAGGTTGCTTCGAAGAAAGCATTTGCATCTCTACCTGACCTCTCTAAAGCTATCTCTAATTTGATGGTTCTGAAGGGGGTGGGTCCCGCCACTGCATCTGCTATTCTAGCTGTCTATGCACCAGATATTGCACCATTCATGTCGGATGAGGTGAAATTTATATTTTATATATCTATTACACCAGAACATGCACGTTGTGCAAAACAGAACCTTTTGACAGAGATGAATGGTGTTAATTTGAAGGCGTTGATGGCAGCTATGGGGAGAGTGAAGGAGTATACCTTAAAGCAGTACATTCCATTTGCTGAGAAGCTTCAGAAAAAGGCCAAGGTGCAACTGTTTTATTTTATAGATTTCTTCGCAGAGCTCTCATTTATTGCCTAAAATGTACAAAATTCTAAAATTTATCTCCTTTTTTTTAAAAGCTCCTTTATTGGTATAGATTCAGAACTCCTCATCTGTTTGTCATCCATTATTTTATATGTCTCGGAAACAAATAAGCAATTAGGAGATATAAAATCTTCAAACTATAATGAGTAGGTACCTTACATTTCAGCAATAAATCTTTTCCAGGGTATACTGGCTGCTGAGTGCCGAGTTTTTACATGAGCCAACTGAACGACCTGACCAGAAGAACCACCTATGATTTATACCTCAAACAAGCACATTGTGTGTCTCAGTAAAAGGAACCTTCTTGGGTTAGCAAGTCTCCAACGTACCTTCCTCGTGGTGATCCAGTCACAGTAATGTAAAAGCCAACTATCACTTGATATGGACTATATATGCCAAACTCCCATAACCAGTTCCTTCCACTTTGATTGTAGTTAAATATAATTTACCTTTCATGGCCAAAACTAAGGCATCCCACTGTGCTGTCAAAGTTGCTGTCATGGAATCAAGGTCCTTTGTTCAACTTATGCCGCTTGAACCGTTCCGTGCTTAAATCTTCTGGTTGTGCATCTATTCTGATCTGTCATTCCCTTTTTCTATTTTACAAGGAATTAAGTGGAGGAGGAGAATGCTTCACAGCTTCAGATGTGGAGCGAGCTTTATGGAGCTCAGCTGTGGGGTCCAAATCGCTTTCCTCTGCTACAATTACAAAGGTTGAAGCACGGGCCCATTCTAACAAAAGTGCTAAAAGAAAGAGAAAGCATTGAAATTTACTTTTATTGTTATTTTCTTTTTGCCCCTCTTTTTGCATCTCAATATGCTGCCCAGGCGGGCGGGTGTATGATAGTTGTATGCTTGTATAAGATTATGCGCTTTCTTTTATAATTGAATTTGAGATTGAACCCCATACGATATGAGTCGCTGCATGGAGGTTGTTCATTGATGGATTTCGTCTGTCTGGAGATATAGACTAATCTCGTACCACCAGACCCAGCACTACTTCAGGCCTTCTGTTATTTTATTACACTAAAATGTGAGACTTAGTAAACAGAACATTGTAACGAAATTGACGACAAAAGGAAAGAGAATTGAAAGCATGACAAAATAATTTATTCTTTTATTTAAATATCAGTAAATATAAATTAAACGTTTTAATTATCAAGAGGGATCACTTGACAATAGTTATTTTATAGACATATTATTGAATTTATATATTGATTATATTTTAAATTTCATACAATTTGAGTGTTATTTCATATTTTATCAAAGATCATCAAAATTATATGATATTTATAATGGTCCATATTTATGATTTTTATCAAATTATATTTAAATTATATAAAATTTGAAATATAATTAATATATAAGCTCAAAAATATATCTATAATTTTTTTTACATTTTTTAAAAAAAATTCGAATTTATTTTAAAATTTATTGTCAAGATTGTCAAAATAACCATTGTCCAGTGATCCCTAATTATTTTAAAAAAAATCCAAAAAAAAAAAAGTTGATAACTAGCTGATTGCTTGATCCCTAATTATTTAGATTTGTTTTCTTTCAAATCTAAAATTTGCATAATTGGATCAGATAACCAGAAGGGGAAAAATAGCGGGGGTAAAGGGCAAACAAAGAAAGAATGCTTTCTCGAACTAGGAGATCAGTTCATCTCTTCAAACTCAAACCCTACTCTCTACTTCCTCTCTCCACCAGCTCCGCCGACGATTCCAGCCACTCCTCACCGGAATCACTCAACTCCGATCAGCTGCACCGCCTTCTCCGTCTCTATTCGCGTTCCCCATCCAAGCTCTCTCTCGCTCTCTCTTCCACCTCCACCCCTCCTTCCACCACCTCTCTTCGCCATGCGCTCAAATCCCTCCCCCTCGATTCCGCATTCTCTCTTTTCTCCTCTCTCCCCGCTTCCCTCCTCTCCCCGGACCTCGCTGCTCCTCTCCTCCGCCGCATGGCCACACCGCGACTCCTCTCCAAGGCCCTCCAAATGCTTGATGAAATGCCAACTGACGCCCACGACAGTAAGCATCAGAACCAAGAGATGTATAGATGCTTGGTTGATGCCTTGTGCAAGAAGGGCTCTGTGAAAGAGGCTGCCGACTTGTTTGAACACATGCAGGACCGCTTCAAGCCTGACCTCAGATGCTTCAACTCTCTCCTATATGGCTGGTGTAAGCTAGGTAATAATGCCACTTATGATAATAATGGTTAGGTCGTAAGTCAAATTTAGACAGTATGTGATTGCACATTACATAATTTAAATCAGACCTTGCAGAATTTTACTGGAAAGAATGATCCTGTCAAATAACCTGACCGGGCCTGACCTAAGAATTTAAAAAGGTGAGCAGACTAGAGATAAACCTTACTGATAATTTGAACAGCAAACAATGTGATTCAATCTAAATTTCTAAACTGACATTAAGTTCAAAAGATCAAATGACCTGATGACACCCAACATGAACTTAATTTGTCAGACACTGAAAAAAGCAACTTGAACCAGAATTATTGGCCCCCAAGCTGATTGAACCTGTAACCCAACATGATGCAACCGGTTAGTTTAAAATCATTCTGATCTTATTGTACATCAATCTCATGAAACTACTTACTCATGTTAAACAAACTTGGTTCATTACAGGGAAACTGGAGGAGGCCAAATATGTTCTAGTCCAGATAAGAAAACATGGTTTTGAACCTGACATCGTGGTCTACAATACATTACTAGGTGGATTTGCTGCAGCAGGAAAAATGGAAGATGCTTATGAGCTAATGAAAGGCATGAGGAAAAAAGGGTGCGAACCAAATGTTATTTCTTATACGACCGTGATACAGGGTCTGTGCGCAAAAGGCCGCATGGATGAGGCTATGCGGGTGTTTGTTGAAATGTCTAGGTTTAATTGTAGTGCTGATTCAGTTACTTACTCCACTCTAATAAGTGGGTTTTGTAAATCAGGAGATGTTAAACAGGGATATGAGTTATTGGATCATATGATTGTGAAAGGGTTGAGATTAGATCCAGTTGCATATTTTTCATTGTTTGTAGCTCATGAGAAGAAGGATCAATTGGAGGAGTGTTTAGAATTATTAGATTGGATGAATAGAACTCGTTGTATACCTGATACCCGTGTTTACAATGTGGTTATTAGATTGGCTTGTAAATTAGGAGAGCTGAAGCAAGCCTGTGACTTATGGAACCAAATGGAGAGTAGTGGGGTCGAACCATGCCTTGACACTTATATAATTATTATTAACGGGCTTGCTGGCCAAGGTGATTTGGTTAAAGCATGTTGGTTCTTTAAGCAAATGGTGGGGAGAGACCTCTTTGTTACCCCTCAGTATGGGGTTTTGAAAACCCTACTAAATTCATTGGTACGAGAAGGTAAGGTGGAATTAGCAAAAGAGGTGTGGAATTGTGTAGTGAAAAGCAGGTGCGAATTGAATGTATGCGCGTGGACTGTTTGGATTCATGTACTATTTGCAAAGAAACACATGAAGGAAGCCTGCATGTATTGCATAGAGATGTTGGATGCAGGTCTGATGCCACAACCTGATACCTTTGCAAAGCTAATGAAGGGGTTACAGAAACTGTATAACAGAGAGATTGCGAAGGAGATAACAGATAAGGTCCGGGTAATGGCTGCTGAGAGGGGGGTCAGTTTTAAGATGTATAAGAGAAGAGGAGTTGTAGATTTGGAAAGGAAACTGGAGGCCAAAAGAAGGGGGAAAGGGAAGGGTAAAAGTGGAAAGAAAAAACGGGTTAGTGCCCAGCAAGGCAGGATTCTTGCTCAGCAGAGAAACAAGAATTCTAATGTAGATGATGACGATGATTATGTTGATAAATGATATCATTCAATATATAGGATATGAGTGATTTGATTATTTTGAGTTGCCTGAGACATATTTGAAATTCCTGTTTCTGTAAGTTTCCAAGACATGCAAAATCTTTTTACATTTAAATAGCCGCTCTGCATGCCATCGTTAGTACTTAGTACCAAGTGCGGATTCCCACTGGCATTACATACATGATGGCAACAATCCTAAAGGCCAAGCAACCAGGCCTTTAGGATGGCTTTTGGACTTGACAACTCCAGCTAGTGGAAAAGCCGAGGGCCTTAATCTAGGATGGCCTTTTTTCTTTCTTGTATTTCAGTTGAAGAAACTTTTTTTAAATTGGAGTTCAGAAAATCAGCCGAGTTAAAAATATTCATAGCTCCAGAACAAATGCCAAAATGAGAGAAATTAAGGAGACAATTTTCTTTAATTTTCTATCATTTAGATTGCACTCTCGATCGATTCCCTTTTCCATCAAATAATGTCGCAAAAGCTGGCAATCGATTTGCTCCTCGAAAGTGACAGAAACTGGCCCAAACATATTTGAGAGTTAGTTGTTGATATGCGTACAGTAAGTTCATTAATTAGACAGATCGTATTTACTGTGCTCATTGATTTGAATATGTAAGGATATTCTAGTTCTTGCTTTACAATTAATAATATCTCCAATTTTCTCGAATTGTCGTACGTGTCTAGATGTGTCTGCTGCTAGCTAGCATTAAAGCCATATCACAATTAAATTAGCTTTGATGAGCCTTTAATTTGGCAAAATGTGCATGTGAAAGAAGCATCCACACCTTGCTGTCCTATTTTGGAGGGGTAGTGTAGATCGATATTGAGTTGCAAACCACATTACTGTATTCAACAGCTTTTATTTGGCGATGATCTCTCATCTCTGTGTGTCCCGTTGAGCGGCAAATTTGAATACGATTACGACATATAAATACATGGTCCTGCTAAATAGGAGGGGTTTGTTTTTCTTTCAGTTTCTACACGTTTCCTTCACATACTGGTACTGTGATCAATTTATTGTATTAACAGAATAATTGGTATATGTCTATTGTATTTATTTATTTGATTACTCATAGTTACCTACTTAGTACCCACTTTTCATGTTAGTACTTCTTCATATTTATATTTATTATTATATGGGTGAACTATATATATTTTGTATTAAATTTTAACAAAGTACACACACACACACACATACATATATATGGGTGCTAGCTCCAGTAGATATAGATTTGCTAGCTGTCTAATAATTAGTAATATGGGAAGGAGCTAGTCAAAGGTCTGAACAGAAAGAACAGCGTTCAAGCCAAGAAAATAACAAGGTCGAACTAACTAACTAACTAACTAACATCACTTAATAAATTTATTTAATTGAGTGATCCATCGAGGAACGCAGACAGAGGAACACCAAACGTGTCAAAAACGCATAGCGAGCGATTCAGAAAACGCAACCTCTATCTCTCAAGTTAACATATACAGAGTTGGTCAAATGAGTAATTGACCCATATATAGGTTAAATTTACTTGTTAAACATAACTAAAAAATAATGATGACCAAGTGGTATATCTCCATTTCTCATAAAAATGGAGAGAGCATTACCATCCAACCTGTTTATTTAAACTTGAGGATTTTCAAGTCACTTCACCATCAGCTGACCAACCTCTCTTATTTAATTAATTATATTAATTTAATATCAACTATTCGTCTATTTCAATTAATTTCCAGCCGTCATAAAAACTTGCAAGTTCAGCTCAAGCAACCCACCAACCACGTGCTACCACGTGTAACACTTATCGAATTCGAGAAACAAGAGTCGTACCAAGCAATATTCATGTCACCAACCAAGCACAAGTAGTACGTGTGCCTATAAACTCACTAGTAGATACGATACACTGCTGATTAACCAAACCATTAGTGTCATCTTCCCTTTCCTCTCTTCCTAGCTAATATTTATTTGTTGGTTAGTGAATAAAATCATCGGTACCAGAATCATAACAACTTCCCGGTACTTCTTCACAAATTGACGTGCCAAACATTCTCTGCTCCATACCATCGATGTCACGGATTTTAGGCAAACTGGCATTATTTCACCCGCAATCTTCCATTCACAGGGAACAAACCGAAGAAATTGTGCATAAAGGAAAATCAGATGTAGAACTTGGTTCAGTTGAGACAGAAGCCGGTATGATTCGTGATGGAGAGAGTCGTGATCGGATTGCCACCACGCAGCAGCGTCTTCCTTTTCTGCTTGCCTTCACCGACCTTTACTACAGTGTCAAGAAGCCTAAGAAGTTTACATTCCTTCGCTCTCTGTGCTCTGGCAAGCATCTTGCCTCAGACACTGCGACTTCAACCGGAGACTTGTCACGGACAAAGGTTCTACTCAATAACATCTCCGGCGAGGCAAGAGAAGGGGAGATCTTTGCGGTCCTTGGTGCAAGTGGGTCCGGTAATATTAGTGATTTCATTTTTGTTCTATTTGCTGTAGATTTTATATCATTTAGAGCTCATAATATAGTTTGTCAAGTGTATAAACTACACTAGTCCAAGCCTAGCTAACAAAATCAAGTTAAAGTACTATTAAGAAGAAAAATAAAAATTAAGTACTACTTACTAAAGGAAAAAAAATGAAATACTAAGACTATTCTTGCACCATACTCGATCGGCATCTCTTATATGTACTACATATTGACAATTTAGTATATAAAGTGTTTATTATTTTTCTTTTATGAATAATCATAATAAAGTTCAAGTCAAATATTTCTTTGAATAAGTAAAAAAAACTTAACTTTTCAAGTTTTTGTTTCTAATAAAGTATGACATAAATATTTTTATCATCAAGTATAAATAAAAAAAAAATCAATACATTTAAAATGCAAATAAGAAGTGCACATAATCTCTAAAATAAAGAGCTTGTGAATTTTGAGTTCTAAGTTTATATCATGTAATAAAGGATTAAAAAAAATTAAACAAAGCTTTTCTGAATTCACAGAAAAAGTCAAAAACAAGAAAATTAAGTTTTTCAACACTTGATATTAAATATCATCCACTCTTACTGTACATAGGTAAGTCAACCTTGATTGATGCACTAGCGGGTCGGATCTCAAAAGAGAGCCTCCGAGGTATCATAACTCTTAATGGAGAACCGATAGATAGCAATCTCATGAAAATGATCTCTGCATACGTGATGCAAGATGACTTGCTTTTTCCAATGCTCACCGTAGAAGAAACCTTGATGTTCTCTGCTGAGTTCCGCCTCCCACGGGCTCTGCCAGCCTCAAAGAAGAAGGCCCGTGTCGAAGCCCTAATAGACCAATTGGGCCTGAGGAATGCCGCAAATACCATAATAGGCGATGAGGGCCATCGTGGGGTCTCCGGTGGTGAGCGTAGACGGGTCTCAATTGGAACCGACATAATTCATGACCCAATCTTGCTATTCCTCGATGAACCCACATCCGGTCTTGACTCCTCAAGTGCTTTCATGGTTGTGCAGGTCTTAAAAAAGATTGCAGAGAGTGGCAGTGTTGTTATAATGACAATCCACCAACCGAGCTACCGTATAATGGGCCTGCTTAATCATGTCCTATTTCTATCTCGGGGACAAACAGTTTATAGCGGTCCTCCAAATGGATTACACCATTTCTTTAAGGAATACGGTCAGCCGATACCTGAGCATGAGAATCCAACCGAGTTTGCTCTAGATCTAATTCGTGAGCTTGAGTACAAAGGTCCCTCTATCGGGGCCAAATCACTCGTGGAGTTCAATTCCAGATACCAAGCACAAGTAAGCAAACCCGCAAAACCATCCTACGCTGCTTCCCCTTTGACTTTGAGAGGTGCAATTGCCGCAAGTGTGTCACGCGGCCGACTAGGGGCATCAATGGATGAATTCGCAAACCCTTTTTGGATAGAAGTGGGGGTTCTGACCAAAAGGTCCTTCACCAACACAAAGCGCATGCCTGAACTATTTGTGATGCGACTCGGTACAATCATGGTCACGGGGTTTATTCTTGCCACTATCTTTTGGCGCCTCGATGCATCCCCAAAAGGTGTGCAGGAACGGCTCGGCTTCTTTGCCATGGGCATGTCAACTATGTTCTATGTCTGTGCTGATGCACTCCCGGTGTTTCTACAAGAGCGCTACATATATCTCCGTGAAACCACACATAATGCATACCGTAAAGCATCTTATGTGATATCCAATGCAATTGTTGCATTCCCTCCTCTTGTATTCCTTTCCTTAGCCTTTGCACTGATCACCTTCTTTGCGGTAGGATTAGCAGGGGGCGGCTCGGCATTCCTTTTCTTCGTGCTTATAATATTAGCCTCCTTTTGGGCCGGTACTGGATTTGTCTCGTTCCTTTCTGCGGTGGTCCCACACGTCATGATTGGCTATACTGTGGTTGTTGCAATCCTTGCATACTTCCTACTCTTCTCTGGTTTCTTCATAAACCGTGACAGGATCCCAGATTACTGGATTTGGTTCCATTATCTGTCTCTTGTCAAATACCCATATGAGGCTGTCTTGCAAAACGAGTTTGGGAGCTCAAATGCTTGCTTTTCGCGTGGCGTGCAAATGTTTTATGGTACCCCGATTGGGGCGATGAACGAGACGGTACAAGAGAAGGTGCTTAAAGTTATCAGCCAGACTTTGCAGAATTCAAACCTTACCAGTGACACTTGTATCACAACAGGAGCGGACGTACTCAAAGATCAAGCAGTGACGCAACTGAGCAAGTGGAATTGCCTGTTCGTAACTGTTGCATGGGGTTTCTTTTTTAGGTTCCTCTTTTACATTACCCTGCTTCTAGGTAGTAAGAACAAGAGAAAATAGATTTTGATCGGTGCACTTAGTGTATCTTGGTAATCAAGCCCATGAAAAATTAAGTTACTCAAAAGAAACAAGATTTCTACTTTCCATACGTCAATTGACTTTTGTAGATTTTGTTTCTTTGTATTTTTTTATTGGTTTCCTTGTTAGGGAAGAAAAAGAAAGTACGTTGGAAGAAAAATATTGTGTAAATTAAGTTTTGAAATTAAAAGAGCACAGTTTGCTACTCTTCCCCGTAGTTTTGTTTTTCTTTTCTTGTAATCTGTAATTATGGTGTGCCAAGTCATGGTTAGTGCATTGCTTTAGTTATACTAACTCCGATGATATTCTTTACATTATTTTATTCTTTTTGTTCAAGAAACAAAAAGTTATGGTTAGAATGTTAATGATCACAGTAGCTAGAAAGTTAAGTCATACTTGTAATCATTAATTAATTTAAGTTATTTACATGGAAGGAACGAGGGTACCTCGTTAAAGGAAGATATTTATATATCACTGTATCAGTATCAGAAGAGGCGATGTGGAATTCCAAGCTTAATTTATGGACAGACATATATATATCATATATCATATATGGCACATCTGACAGTACTCTCAAATCAGCAAGATGATATATATATATAATATAATATAATTTGGGGAATCTGGAAGATCAAATTAAGCTCCCCAAATTAAGAATGAAATTATTTGCTTGGCTACTACCGAAGAACAATATTCTCACAACTGAGAACTCTGATATTTTCTATTTTCTTTTTTTCCTTTTTGTTTTCTTCGATATAAGGATATTCCTTTTTGTTTTCTATTTTGTTAAAAGAAAAAAAAAAGAAATAGTAGTTGAGAAGGTTAGATATTGCTTTGGTCGAGCCCGTCTGTTTGTATATAAGACCCATGGTTGAATTGCTTGCATCATTTCAGAATGAACTGGAGCAATGGATCAGAGCACCGACATTACCTATGCATCTTAAATATATTTTTTTTGATATAAGGATTCTTGTTAACCCCGACATTTATTCTTTTTCAAATGTCTTTTGCGAGATTTGAACTTGCATATCTCCGTAAAGAAACGAAACCTATCACTATTGTGCTAGGTCTACGGTTCTATACATCTTAAATAATTAATATCACATAACTGATCCGTAAGATCCTCTCTTGTTCTCTTATCTCCTTGCATTAAATTAAATTTAAAGTCCTTAATTCTAGACTTGCGTTTTTAATTAATATATAGAAAGCGACTTGTGCCTTACTCTGTCATATTAATCGTACCTCTGCATGCATCTTAATTAATTGGTTCTTGGATATATATAGTAATTTACTATTCACTAAAATTAAGATTGTTCTGGTGTCATTGTTACTGATAAAGGGGAGAAACCTCAAAGTCAGTTGCATTGTTAATAGGAAATTGAAATTAGAGACTAATTGGTTGAGAAAATACTACCCTGTTAAATGGACTAATTACTTAGCGTGGGTTGGAAACTTGGAACAAACGGTTGGGACTTGCGCGCATGAACAAGTTCACTATATATCGTTCTCCTCGGGCCCTTTAATTTTTTATCTAAAAGTAATTCCTGTTGGTATGGGCTAGCTAATTAAGTTGGTTAATATTTCATTTTAGTTGTTAGAGGGGTATACCAAAAGTCGCAAAATTGGATTATAATATGCGTGCTTGTTGTAGGGATCCAACTTAATTTACCATCTGGCCTGGTGCCCTGGTCAATGTATAAATTAAATTTAGTCTATAATTGTATACATATTTTGAAAGAAAAGTGTATGATGAGATAAATAAATATAAGTGCGTCCGCATTCTGTGCCATAATAGGCTCAAAACTACTCGTTAGTTTTCCGTCGACGTGAATATAAAATGACATCAATTAAGACCGAATTAGTGATGGTCTGGAGCTTGAATGACATTTTTTGGCATCATTCTCGGTCGTCTGAATTGACATAAATGTGATATATAGTTTGGAGGCTTTCATTCAAAATTAGTATATTCAATCATTAGTCCGCAAATCAGGGAGGAAAACTAATCAGGTCATATCGTCCATTCTTTTCTTTTTGAAAAAGTGGTATAAACCAGAAGTACTACATGCTGAGAAATTAAAAAACTACAATTACCACTAAACCTATTCAATTGTTTTGAGCAGAAATAAAAGAGATCAAATCAAATCCGGTACCATAAATATCCACTTATGATCAACCTATAATGTCCAAATCTATCAATGCTGGTAGTTCTTCTTTATAAATTTATTTCTCCACATCTTCACGCATCTATTGTTTAAATTCGTACTTCTCTTTTGCTCACAAGTTTATTATAAAGGGCTGTTGCAAAATAAAAAATAAAAAATGCAATTTCATAATACTTTGTCATCTAATTAGCTGAATTCTATTGTGTAATGTCACTAATACGGACCTAGGCCCAAGACTTCTTCTCACTATTCTTCTTCAGTGGATCAGTTGGGATCTTCCTTGCCAATACTTCTTTTGATTTAACTCCTTTAATTAATATATGAATCAGTATCCTATTAACTATCTATATTTCATCTAATTATAGGGGTAGATCTGTAACATCACAAGGTATACCAGTTGGGCTTTGAGGCAGGAGTTACTCTTTTCTAACTCACACCAATATTTCACTTAATTAATAAAACTAGTTCCTAATGATTTTGCATTTTTACATGTGCTCCCCTGAAAATTAGTCTATTTATTTCTAACCATACTGACTATATAACTGCTCCTCTAACCAATTCCACTACTTTCTTATCCTTTAAAGGGATAAGATTGTCAATTTGCCAAATATCTTGTATAGTTTGCATAATGAAACTAAAATTATTATAATCTGTTATCTAATTTTATATTACTCCTATATAGAGGCAAGTAACAGATAGATGAACTGTTGTTTCAAGATTGTCACAAAACACTATTGAGGGTGTCCGTCCTTTTTTCTATTTCGTAATTTTAAAAACTAATTAACAAGCTTTATTTTCTCAAAATAAACTAATCTTTTAAATCGCAAAATTTTATAAACAGACACTTCAGCGATATATATTGTTTGGCTAGTTTTTTTCATAATCAATACGCAGTTTTTCTTTTTTTGGAAACAAATGATTTCGTAAACTCCTAGATTCATTTTCTTTTAAACGTCGTTTGTGAAATCCAAATTTGCTTCTCTGGTAAAAGTCGAATTCCATCATCATGTGTACTAAATCTATAATTCTAATTAATATGCAGGTAGAATAGAATTATGAAAATAATATATGGTGTTCTTTGACCTACCCGTGCTGTCGCTGCTCTCCACTTTGTTCATTAGTTGGAACATGAATTAGAATTGGAATTGGCATCGCGGGTGAGATCGGAAACCAAGCAGAAGAGAGAGCGATTGCAAATGGTGTTTGCAAATTTCCATCCCAATGTATGGACACTAACCGATCAATACTCACGCCATTTCTCTCTTCCAATCGTGTTTCCAAATTTCCATCCAAATGTATGGACACAGAATAATCACACCCGCGACACTTCTCTCTTCCAAATCGTGTTTTCAAATTTCACTCCAAATACATGGACACAAAACGATCACACTTGCGACATTTTTCTCTTCCAAATCGTATTTCCAAATTTTATTCCAAATATACGGACACGAAATGCTCGCTTTGCTTAGTCAAAAATTATCCATCATCCTCTTCCTCTTTAGATGATATGTAAAAGCCCCACCATTTCAATCCTATAATTAAACTATAACTTTCGACGAAGCAAGCAAAGTCCTTTTCAATTGAATGCAATATTTATGTTCTTCTTTTTTTTTTTTTTTACATGTTTATAAAGAACGTTTCATTCGAATTTTGAACATATCATTTTTCACATAAAAAAGTATCATTTTTATCACTAAATTAAAAATTAATTTTATGTTCAACAATGAATTATAATAAAAATCTTAACAATCAAACCTCAACCAAAACATGAAGATTTTTGTGTAGGACAATAGAATGAGCACATCCAATGATTTTGGAACTGTTCATAAATTATCTTCCATATATAAACATAAATACGCTCAATTCTTGCAAAGTTAGGTGTATGAAAATGCCTATATTTGATTCTTAACTTTAGATGGAAAAACTTCAACATTTTATATTTTGATTCTCTTTATTTTCACCAAATGTGTTATTAGGATTTAGGTAGTGGGCGAAGTAAAAGTTTGATGCAACATGCACCTAGGATTTATCGATTAATAAATTAAAAATTTCTAGCATGCATATAAGTATATAACCCTTACAGAGTATATATTTGAAAATTATTATTCAATTTTTTTTGAGAAAATTCCCATAGGATAAAATATTATTTAAATTAAAATTGTAAATGTATTCTCAATTATTTAGATAAGACATGTATCAAATCTGGATCAATTTGAAGAATGTTTAACCTTCCAATCAAATAATTAAAAAATTTTAAGAATGAAATTTTAATGACTTTATGATGAATAACTAATCAAATTCTAAGTTAAATTAAATTTGATATTCATTATATTTAAATAGTTAAAAAGTAAAAACATATCTGTAATTTTAATTTTTTTTTAATTTGAATAATATGTCCCATGTATGTAGCGTAAGAGTAAGAGTAGGACGTAGATTAGAAATATTCTGATAAATTAACCATGTATAGATCAGTGAGATTATTACGTTGTGAAGGTACATAATCAGTGGTTAATAATTGGTACAATTGTTATGTATAATAGGCTTCATCCCTAGGCCCATAAGGCCTTTCGTGCATTTTTAATTTGATCTTTCTGGGCTCCAAAATCAGAACAGTTTTTATTCATTGAACTGTTATTGTTTAGGTTCTTGTGGGGGCCCACTAATACTAATACTAATACTAATACTAATACTAATACTAATACTAATAGTAATACTAATACTAATACTAATACTAATACTAATACTAGTACTAATACTAGTACTAATACTAGTACTAGTACTAATACTAGTACTAATACTAATACTAGTACTAATACTAGTACTAATACTAATACTAATACTAATACTAGTACTAATACTAATACTAGTACTAATACTAGTACTAATACTAATACTAGTACTAATACTAATACTAATACTAATACTAATACTAATACTAATTCTAATACTAATACTAATACTAATACTAATACTAATACTAATACTAATACTAATACTAATACTAGTACTAATACTAATACAAGTACTAGTACTAATACTAATACTAATACTAGTACTAGTACTAATACTAATACTAATACTAGTACTAATACTAATACTAGTACTAGTACTAATACTAATACTAATACTAGTACTAATACTAATACTAGTACTAGTACTAATACTAGTACTAATACTAGTACTAATACTAGTACTAGTACTAATACTAATACTAATACTAATACTAATACTAATACTAATACTAATACTAATACTAATACTAGTACTAATACTAATACTAATACTAGGGCATTTTGCTTTTGCAGACTTGGACATAGTAATTAAGTTACTGAAATCATGGTAGTTCATGATTGTTTTTCTGCATGCTTCTCTCCGGAGCTCAGACATGTTTTTGGCATCCAAGCTATGCCTAATCATCAATCATTAAGGTCCCTCTTCTACATGTGACATATGTTAAATTTAATTATTTGCTCGGTTGTCTTCACATTTAAAGGTTGATCTGAATTATTATGAGGAACGAGTATTAGCAATGAACAAACCATGCGAGCTGTTTCGGATTGGTTTTTCACTTTCATTTCGGTCCATGAGTTCTTTTACTTCTCCTTCATTATCAACTATGACATCTCAAACTTATATGTATGTTTATTTCATTTTAACTCTCAAATATTCATTTGGATTTTACTTTTTGTTTAACACCAAAAATTTCCTTAGGTTAAAAATGAAGATATCACATCATTGCCCCCATATACTATCTCCCGTCATCAATGCCACCCCTCCACCCCCGCCAAAAAAAAAATCCAAAATGTATATAGTTCTAAAAGAAATTATAAATATATGCTTCAGTTTTTGATATAGTTAAATTTTTAAAATAATTATGAAAAAATGCCCTGCCCTAAAATTTTGTTCCGTCCTAATTTTTGGTCTGACTTGACCCCACTCTTGCCCATCATCTGAAGTAATATATCACAATTAATTTTTGGTCTGAAGTAATATATCACAATTAGTTTTTGGTCTGAAGTAATATATCACAATTAATGTCAATGGATATGCCCATTCTTTTCTCAAAGACAGGGGACGGATCTTAATGCACATTCTAGGATTTTTTTTTATTTCCTCATAACTAATAAGGTCCTCAAGCTAACTTATTTTACGTATAGTTTAACAAAAACGATGTCATTGTAGAAAACTATCAAAGAGTGAAAATATTCTTTAGATTCTTTTTTTTAAATAATGAAAAATAAAAACGAGGGACAGAGAAATGCTTTGCTTTGAGGAGTGAGAATATTTTCATTATTTTAGATTATCTGTAAAAATAAGTTTAATTTGACAATTCTTAGTGAGTCTGATAATTTGAAAAAAAATATGGTGTTCTAATTAGAAAAAATGAATTTAAAATATTATTTTGTACCACTATATCTAAAATTAGTTCTCATATACACTGTTATATATATGTAGAGAGGAAAATATAAATTAAATAATAAGAAATCTGTTCTTTGGGTCTCTTTTGATCTCTTGACTAAACATTTAAGTTGGGTTACTTATAAAATAATTGCACCTTCCGAAGATGTAATACATAACTAATTCATATGTGTACACCAAACGTCTTTCCAAATTGGCAAAATCGTACCAATTTCAACTACTCAAACCTATCCTTCCAATGGTACAATTAACACCTGTAATTAGCATATATCTAGCTAATGCTGTTTCTTGAGACTTCCAGAGGAAATATTTTACATCTAGTAATTAGTCCAGACATGCATGTGTGCTAATCATAATTATGCTCATTCCTCTTCTCCATCTGCTATCATATATATATAGGTACAAATAGAAAAGCTAAACAGCGCTGCTAAACACTTTACAAAATCAATTACCTTTCCTTGCAACCAAAGTCTCCTTGTCTCCATCCCTCCATAGTCCATCCCCTCGTTTCATTAATTCACCTTTAAAAAGCACCAAATCCATAACCAAATAAGAGGATAAGGTATCCCTCCCCTCTTCACATTTCACAAAACTTGTTCTAACCCCTCCAGCATCAATTCAAAATGGCATCCGCATGCAAATCAGTGGCCGGCTGCATTGAAGCACGTGAGCCGGTGCGGGCAACTTATGTGAACCTCTACAAGTGGCCGGAGTCTGATGCAGAATTTGTCCGGTCATTAACTGTGAAAAGAGCTTGTGCAAAAGATGTTTATCACCGATATGATACCGACTATTCATGCAATGAGAAGAGAACACACGGACCGAGCCCGATTGTGGTGGATAGCTACTCATGTAGACAGATATACTTGAGGAGTTATACATTCTCTAAGAAGGAGAGCATGCCTGAAAAAACAGTGAAATGCTTGGGGATAGTTAGGGATAAGGTGGTATCATTTCCATTTCTTCATCAAAGTGACGACAACTTCGATGGTAGTAGTAGTAACATAAGTACAGTTAATTCCGAGAAGGAGAAGGAGGAGGAGGAGAAGAAGAAAAGGAAAAAGAAAGAGTGTGTGTCGACAGCCAAAAAACTGCGCGAGGTTTCTTGCAATGTGGTATGGTTGATATTTCACCGCCTTCTTGCGTGTGCCGCCTCGGTCGATGTGGTTGATCGTTGAACATGAAATTAAGACTGGGTTTTGAAAATTGTTCCTATAGTTTTTTTTTACTTTCTGTATATCTTGTTATGTACTCCTATATAAATTTTTTTGTACACTGGTTTTTAATTATGATGTTTTTAGAAATGTGATTATGTTTTAGATTTTGGGAAATAATTTAATTAGAAAAAGAGTGTATTAGAGATGGTGAAATTAAACTGATGCCAAATTGAAAACAAACACATGATATAGCACTTGGGCATTGTGTTTCTGTACTGAAAGCCCAACATGAAAGCCATAGCCTAACAACTCCAATCCGGGTACCAAATGGGCCTGAATCCTAAATTTAACTTGAGAACATATATATAGGTCTTGGATGGAATTATTTATCCGATGACATTTGATTTGGGGCTACAAATCCATCATTTCCCACGCTACGCCAGGTCCTGGTGATAGAATTAAATGAATCCACTATGTACTTGGCATTT
The DNA here is from genome assembly GCA_037678475.1 of x Bolboschoenoplectus mariqueter. Classification (NCBI taxonomy): domain Eukaryota; kingdom Viridiplantae; phylum Streptophyta; class Magnoliopsida; order Poales; family Cyperaceae; genus x Bolboschoenoplectus; species x Bolboschoenoplectus mariqueter. Next base: position 59,082 of record CM075242.1, on the reverse strand, counting down.
GGGATGGACAGACTAGCTACAGAAACTTGCTTGAAAAGGTTTATAAATTGTAGAAAAGATGGCCTAAAAGGCCCAATTAAGTTCACTCTACCATATTCAAAAATTAACCAGACATCAAACTAGTTGAACTTAATGGCTGACCAAAATATTTAGTAAAATAAAAAAGTGATAATGAATTGTAGATGTGTTATTTATTATGCAATTAATGTAGGATTAGTAGCAAATGAATGAACCGGTAGATCTTACTGGGGGGATATGATCTGATATGATATTGTATATGATATATGATATGATTCTTTTTTGAAAAAATTAGTTCGCTGTTGATGTCAGTGGATTCGCTACTTTTCCGACTGATTATTATACCTACCCCCACATGCTGAACTTTCAACCACATCTGATCTAATGAGACATCTGATCTAATGAAACATTAAATGATATTAAAATGATATAAAAATGGTGAGAGAATTTATCCATATTTGTAATTTTTTTATATGATTTGAAAAAATATTATTAAAATTGTGAAAACGAATGGTATTTTTCAGCAGAAATTGAAAATAAAAGAAGTGAGTTTTTATACAAAGAAAGGTATTCAGAAATGATCCAGACGACCATGAAGTTTGGACTTTCGTGCAGGGAAGATGCTGAGAAAGCGCCAAATGATATCACTGTCTGGGCAAAGCATGATGATTTATAAATAGAAAGTAAAAGGTCCTGTTCCGGTACAATTTTGTCGCCGCCTTACCGAGCACTGCCGAAATTGTAGCTAACTTGTCGCCCGATGTTGCGCGAGTCTTTCATTTGGTCAAATGACTACGCTTTAGAGGATCCGCTTTGCTTTTTGATATCTTCTTTCCCAAGTCACGACAATTGAGATCATTTAACGAGACTAAATTTTGTAATCGTCTACAATAAGGTCAAGCCTTGAGATGATACTGTTTGCTACAGTACCTCGCAATTTTTATTAGCCGTTCGATCAAATATTTGCTTGTTCCCTTCGCTAACTGAGGAATGTCTATCTGCCATTCATTCATGAATTTCAAAATAGAAAATTTATTTTTGCATGTTTGCTTGTTATGAAACCAAAACAAATGGATTGTTTTTTGGTTATTTGGTACTTCACGTTCAGTGCACACAATATAGGATTAAATATTGCAAATATATTTTTATTCTCATGAGCTTGCATTTTTGAGAGAACAAAAAAAAAGTTTTTGTTATATTTCTCTTGCTATATTAATATAATATTTGTTTTGGAAAAAAAAATAGTTTAGGCGTGGCGGAGTGCGTTATGGACTAGTTTTTACAGAAGTACAACGATGCAAGCAAAATTAACTTTTTTTTAGCAAGGAGAAATTTAGTTGTCAGTTTTGTGAAATTCATTAATCATTAAAAAACTCTTAAAATCATTAAAATATATATATATATATATCCTTTGTATTATTCCATTTTGTTCCAAACGATTTAAAATGCATAGTGTTATTTATGAAATATTAATAGAATATATGACATCGAAATTCATGTTGAATAATGGTAGGAATATGATATGGGGACCCAATTCCCAAATAAAGGTGCAAGAATAACTGAGTGAATGATGATGATGATGATGATGATTCTATGCGCACTTACCATTTCAATGTCGAATGTACATGCATTTAATCACTTTTTGAACTTGCCATATTAACGAAAAGAAAGAGTGACAAGGAAGGAAGGTTGGTTAGAAAAAGAGAGGACGAGAATTGGCACAAAACTTGCCAACTCACTATGCCTCCACTCACTCTCTTTCATTAATTATATATTCTCTTTATTAAATTCATTAATTAATATGTAGACAGCTTGTCACGTCTAACATCTTCCTCCCTAAATAATTTCATTTTTCTAGAAAATCTCCATTCTTGTAAAGCACAGTTAGTTTTTCAAAAAAGAAAAACAAAATAAAATAAGCTCATGATATGATATGATATGAGTTGAGTTGAGAATTGGTTTATGATAAATCAGAATCGATGTGATGGTTTAATAATGGGACGGACGGAGGCATGCAGTGTGTAGAGCCTTAGTTTAAACATCAATTGTCCGTACATAGTTGTTGGAGCGTGGGGGATGGATGCAGTAATTAGTTAATTAATTATCTAAATGTAAGTGATTTCTTGGAACGACCGGAGGCTGCCGCTGGCTAGCTGTGAGCAATGCTATCGATGATGTTAATTTAATGTAAGCAAGCAGTAGCAGTGCAGTGGCGGTGCATTTCAACTGCTAGCTAGAGCTAGTAGATTCAAAACTCAAACGTTAATTGTAGGAGAAGCTGAATTGACTGATGACTTAATGAGATGGATGATGGCAGCTGAGCCAGCCGAGGAAGCTTCACGGAAGGCCCCCCATCGAATAATAACATCTCCAAAGTTTGGTCATCCTTATTCCCAGATGTTGATATCATGATATCATTTCAATATTTAATTCATGTCATAACTTGTCTCAACAATTATTTTATGTCACAACGTACAATTAAAGTCGTTGAACTTTGTGATGCGGACGACTAATACACATATGTCGTGGTTCATAGCCTCATCAGAATATGACCCAATAATAAACTATTCCTTTATTTTTAACATTTTATATGATTTCTCACCCGCCAACTGTTCGTGCTTGCAACTTATAAGAGAGTTGAGAAATCCATCCTTCCTTTTTAGTAAGTTTTTTGTAATAGCTATATGATTTGTAGGTGCTACGATCATAGAGCAGGGACAGGGAGACGTTTATCAATTATCAGCCCGCAAACGCAAACCCTCAATTGTGGTGTGCCCCGTACAGAGTACAGACGCTGCGCCAAAAAGCTGTTGTCCGTACAAGTTACAGGGAACAATTCCTTAGGAGCCCACAACAACTTCACATATTTTGAACATGGGTCTACCCTCTACCCCCCAAAAGACTAAAAACCTACATATTTTGTAGGAAGTCAAAGAATAAAAGTAATAGATAATTTTGAGACATAAGAAAACATATCTTTCACAAAAAGCAGCGAAGAGAATGAGAAAGGTTAAACGAGGGACGTCTCTCCTAATTGCGTCAGAAGAGGAGCCTTCCAGGAAACTTCCTTCGGCCCCTCATTCAATCACAGCATATTCGCGTGTTCTCGTGATTTACAAACATTTTCTACCAACAGATAGAAGGCCGCGTGGCTTGGTCGGTCTTTCGCTCCGACCAATAATATCTGTCCACGTTGCACAAATGTGAAATAGGTTAAGAGCGCCGAGTGGCATTAAAAAACGAAAAGAGATCTATCTCAGTTATTCTCCAGTCTCCGCACCACACGAATCCTATTCGCATATCCCGGACCGGACGCATTGAATAAGCAAAAGCTTCGTGTCTCCCACTTTCAACCCAACACACATCCACATTGCACAAGGAAGGAGTTCTCAAAATGTATCAATACACTTTACACATTTTATTAACATCCATATTAATAAAAGTTTTGTTAACTTAGAAGAAACGAAACTCTTTTGACTTTTATTACTACTTATATTACATATATCTGGGTTTGATTTTCCTTGTGCTGGGACGCACCTACTTCTGAGCTCATTTTGTGCCATTTTCTATTGGAAAGATAACGTAGAATGACTAATTCAATAGCAACGTAGGAAACATATCACAATAGTGTACTACTTTCTTTCAACTGGGCAAAATTGTAATGGAATGTATGAGCATGACAACGTGCGATGCATCATGTATGTGATGTTGACTTTTTCAAATCGAGTTGTGCACTGTAGTTGCCACTGTCCAATTATTAACAATTTCAATCGCCAAAACCCAAGTTGTTAATATGGATTTTACTCTCAGCAACTGTGAAGTAATCGTAAAAGGACATTTAAATTGAAGGTCATTGCAATTAATACCTCTTGCTTTGACTTGAGGATGACAGTGCAATAAATGCACACAACTAATAACATTATAAATAAATAAGCCAAAAGCTTCACTATTTATGTCAAAAACTGAAAAATAAATATGCCACGTTAGTGATACATTAGGTAGTACGAATAATCGATGATGGTGTGCCAAAGGCATTTACGACTATGAGTTTGGTGTGACCAAATTAAAAGAAGATTTTTTAAAAAATGTTTATTATATATACAGACGTGTTGTTGGTTATTTAAAAACAATTTAACAAGATTATTACATAACTAAACACAAACTATACGAGGGTGCGTGCACTAGCAATCTCGCATGCAGGCGCACGCTCTACCCCACTCTGCTTGCAAGTATGCATTGGTCATTAGCATTTCCTTTCCATTTCTGGGTCCCTGGCGAAGTGCTCTTCCGCTTCACTTTTAAATAAACCATGTACTTTCTCGTCTGCACCCAATTATGTCCTTTTCTTTTCTTTTCTTTATTCGGACGGTGCGATCTGTCCAGATGAAGATCAAAATTACCGTGCCAATGGAATAAATGGACTGAAATAGGGGATGCAAAGTTTTGAAGTCTGGGGGTGTGAATGTGAATTGTAAAGGACGCAACTATAAGTTGGCTGCCCGGTCGTGCAGTGCAGACAATCATTACGTATTACTTAGTCCCAGCCCCAGGCGGCGGAGAGAAGCAGAGGAAAGGACGACGAAAGAGAGGGAGGCGACATTACAAATTGCGAAACGTCGTACTAGAATCCGATTCGGAGCCCACGCAAACTTCAACCCTTAATCTTTCTCTCTCCCCCGGCGTCTCTTCTCTCCTCCCCTCCCCCGGCGTCTCTTCTCTCCTCCCCCGCCGTCTCTTCTCTCCTCCCCCGCCGTCTCTTCTCTCCTCCCCGCCGCCATTCATGGGCAAAGGGAGCCGCGACCAGAGCATCAAGCCTCCCCCAGCCCCAGCCTCTACACCTTTTCCCGCCTGGGCTAGAACCCCCGAAGAATGCCAGGCCCGCTTCAAGGTCTCCTCCTCCTACGGCCTCCAGTCCGACGACGTGCTCCAGCGCCGCCGCGCGTACGGCTCTAATGAGCTCGAGAAGCACTCTGGCCCCTCCATCTGGCAACTCGTCCTCGAACAGTTCAACGACACTCTCGTCCGAATTCTCCTGGTCGCCGCCGTCGTCTCCTTCTTCCTCGCTTGGTACGACGGCACCAAGCACGGCGACCAAATCAGCATCACTGCTTTTGTAGAACCACTCGTCATCTTCCTAATCCTCATAGCCAATGCCGTGGTCGGTGTCTGGCAAGAGAGCAATGCTGAAAAGGCCCTGGAGGCGCTGAAGGAGATCCAATCAGAGCATGCCACGTGTAGGCGTGATGGGCAGTGGCTTCGGGACCTGCCCGCAAAGGATCTGGTGCCCGGCGATATTGTGGAGTTACGAGTGGGCGACAAGGTTCCTGCCGACATGCGGGTCCTGTATCTGATCAGTTCCACTCTCAGAATAGAACAGGGGTCTCTCACTGGAGAAAACGCATCTGTCAACAAAACCAATAGGAAGGTTGATTCTGAGGATACCGATATTCAGGGCAAAGAATGCATGGTTTTTTCTGGTACAACTGTCGTTAATGGGTCTTGTGTTTGCCTTGTTACCCAAACGGGTATGAATACTGAAATTGGGAAGATCCATTCGCAAATCCATGAGGCGTCTCAGGAGGATGATGACACCCCACTTAAGAAGAAATTAAATGAGTTCGGCGAGGCTTTGACCGCCATAATTGGGGTTGTTTGCGTCTTGGTTTGGTTAATCAATGTCAAATACTTTCTGACCGTTGAGTTTGAAAACGGTTGGCCTAAGAATTTCAAGTTCTCCTTCGAGAAATGCACTTACTACTTTGAAATTGCTGTGGCCCTTGCCGTGGCAGCCATACCAGAGGGTTTACCAGCAGTTATTACCACCTGTCTGGCTCTGGGAACCCGAAAAATGGCACAGAAAAATGCGCTTGTCAGGAAATTGCCAAGTGTGGAGACTTTGGGCTGTACAACTGTTATCTGTTCGGATAAGACCGGGACGCTGACCACCAATCAGATGTCGGCAGTAAGGCTTGTCGCAATGGGTGCACATGCGGGTACAATTAGGAGCTTTAAGGTGGACGGGACCACATATGACCCACGCGATGGGAAGATACATGATTGGCCAGTTGGGAGGTTGGATTCAAATCTGGCTACAATTGGAAAGATTGCAGCTGTTTGCAATGATGGGACTGTTGCTCAAGCTGAGCATCAGGTCATTGCCAGTGGAATGCCGACTGAGGCAGCTCTCAAGGTAACGGCTAACAGGTTTTGGATATTTTCTGGGGAAGTAACAGTTTGATATGGTGTTCGTTATTAATTTTTGAATGGTCCAGTGAATTGGTTTGAGATGGGAATGATTAGGTTTACAAGTTGTTTGGCAGTATTTTATGAAATAAGATATCTGGATTCTGAACTTGCGCACAACATCAAGCTCATTTATGGTAACTTAATTTTAAGTGGCAAAGAAAAATTGCCACTTAATTTATGGTAACAATTTGGTTCAGAACTTGGTGAATGAATGTCTGTTCAAATGGCATATGATTTTTGGTATCTAACTAGATGCCTTGTTGTATATACACTTAAAAAACGGAAATTACTACATAGGGTTTAAAATTGCAAATCATCTGCAACTTCAATTGTATTGGAGCTTGGGATATTGCATACAATGTAAATAATAGTTTTACCAGTGTCTTTAAACTGCCCTTGACAACATATGTTACTATGTTTCTATTTCAGGTGTTAGCTGAAAAGATGGGTCTTCCTGATGGACTTGGATTTTCTTCTAATTCTTCTGACTTATTAGGTACACTCTTCTTGCCTTTAGTTCCAACATATGACAATCATTGCTGCCAATTACATCTGCACAGACAGAACTCTGACATGTTCATTTTATTGCCTTCTAACTCAGCGTGCTGTCAGTGGTGGACCTCTAACGAGAAGCGTCTCGCAACTCTTGAGTTTGACCGTACCAGAAAGTCTATGGGAGCTATAGTGAAATCAAAATCTGGAGACAATTCCTTACTCGTGAAGGTGCTACTCTATATTTTCCCCCCTGCGGGCAATAATATACTGTATAGTTATTTTTGCAATTATTAGTTTCCAGAATAATCTAATGCTTGTATCTCTTTTTATTCACTCTTTGATCATTCAAATGCCTCTATTTCTGTTGCCACTGTCTTCTCCATCGCTTCATCTGGTTTTTAGAAATTAGTTAAAAGAATGTAGAACCAAAATGAATGACCAAATGGAAGACTTTAAATGTCATATGTGTCATTTTCTCTGTATGTTCATGTTGTAAAATGTAACATCTTCCACATTTTGGTGGGCGGGCTTTAAGGCTTAAGAAAGCAGTGCATAGAAATCGTCCACATTTGATTTTACTAATCTCTTGACGTCCATACATAAACAAACAGAAATGTTGCAATTTATTAGATGCATGCCAGTAACAGCTTGGAGAGTGAAGAAAAGTACAGGCATGAAGGGAGCACAGAAAGTGAAGAAAATTGGAAAAAAGTTTTTAAGCACTCTCTTTTAAAATCCCCATAATGATATTCCCTTTTTCTTTTCTTCTCTCAGGGAGCAGTGGAGAATTTACTGGAGAGAAGCATTTCAGTTCAGCTACAGGATGGGACAGTAGTGCCACTGGACGAGAATACAAAACGTATCATCTTGGGTACCCTTCATGACATGTCAACCAGCGCCCTTCGCTGCTTGGGTTTTGCATACAAAACTGAACTTGACCAATTTGCTACCTATGATGGAGAGGAGCATCCTGCTCACAAGCTTCTTCTCGACCCCTCCAACTATTCCTCTATTGAGAGTGACCTTGTTTTTGTGGGCTTAGTAGGCTTAAGGGTATGTATTCACAATTTGCACATAATGCTTGAGTTGCCTATTAGGATGACTAATTTTCTTTGGGTTTCATCTATTAAAATAATTGAAGGATCCTCCAAGACAAGAAGTGTTTAAGGCAATAGAAGACTGCAGAGCAGCAGGCATCCGAGTCATGGTCATAACTGGAGACAATAAGGAAACGGCAGAGGCGATATGCCGTGACATAGGTGTGTTTGGTCAGAACGAAGACATAAGCATGAAGAGCCTTACAGGAAAAGAGTTTATGATACTGGATGACAAGAAGAAGCTGCTGAGGCAGAAAGGAGGCCTCTTGTTCTCTCGGGCTGAGCCGAAGCACAAGCAGGAGATTGTGAGGCTGCTCAAGGAAGATGGAGAGGTCGTTGCCATGACTGGAGATGGTGTAAATGATGCACCCGCACTTAAGCTGGCCGACATTGGCATTGCCATGGGTATTGCTGGTACTGAGGTATTGCTTTGTTTGTTTTCCATTTTCTTTCCTTTTTTTGTTTATTCTAATCATGCTCTTGTCCTTCAGTGGGTGCACTTGAATTTAATGTAGCTGTTTATTTTGTTCATTTCTTTTTCTTCCCTCCATTCAGGTTGCTAAGGAAGCTTCAGACATGGTCTTAGCTGATGACAACTTCAGTACCATTGTCTCTGCTGTTGGTGAGGGTCGGTCAATCTACAACAACATGAAAGCTTTTATAAGGTACCTTAAAAAACATCAAACATTGCTTTCTCGAAACCCTAGATTGCTGAACATCCGTCTTATGCTTTTGGTGGTTTAGTGTTTATGCTCACTTGTAACCTTTAATTTTACAAAAATGTTAGATACATGATCTCATCAAACATGGGTGAGGTTGCCTCCATTTTCCTTACCTCGGCTCTAGGCATACCTGAGGGGCTGATACCTGTACAACTTCTTTGGGTGAACCTGGTCACTGATGGTCCCCCAGCAACAGCATTGGGCTTCAACCCCCCAGACAAGGACATCATGAAGAAGCCCCCGAGGAAGAGTGATGATTCTCTCATAACTCCATGGATTCTCTTCAGATATATGGTATACTTAAATATTTGAAGATAATGTTTCCAAATTGAATATTGGTCATCTGAACAAGCTCACTGTTACAAGTGATGTGTTATGCGGTTCCGTACATTAGGCTTTTAATTTGAGTTATGTTCAGAAGGAGATTAATTCAGCCCTAATCCAGCTAAATTGACCAAACTGACGGGGCAAAACAAAATGAGGAATAGGGAGTTGTCAAAGTAATATTGAGCGCAAGTATGCTTCTTAGTGATACAGGGCCTAACATTCAGTGTGATCTGTTGTTTTCTTTCCTCCTGCACAGGTCATAGGAATGTACGTGGGAATTGCAACTGTCGGCATCTTCATCATATGGTTTACCCATGGATCCTTCTTAGGCATCAACCTGGCTGGAGATGGTCACACCTTAGTTACCTACTCCCAGCTCTCCCACTGGGACCAGTGCCCCACATGGGACCAATTTGCAGCAACTCCATTCACTGCAGGGACTCGCATCTTCTCATTTGATTCGAACCCTTGTGACTATTTCCAATCTGGCAAAGTGAAGGCCACCACCCTTTCCCTCTCCGTGCTTGTTGCTATTGAAATGTTTAATTCCCTCAATGCTCTTTCAGAAGATACTAGTCTGCTTGTGATGCCCCCTTGGGTGAACCTGTGGCTCCTTGTCGCCATGTCGGTGTCATTTGGTCTTCATTTCCTCATATTGTATGTACCGTTTCTGGCACAGGTGTTTGGTATTGTGCCTCTTAGTTTCAATGAGTGGCTCCTGGTCTTGGTTGTTGCGCTTCCTGTGGTATTGATAGATGAGGTGCTTAAGTTTGTAGGCCGGTGCCTGAACTCAACTGGTAAGAGTTCACAGCCTAGGAAGAAGAAGGAAGAGTAGGACAGGAGTGGTCATGATTGACAAGACCTGTTCTTTGCACACTGAAAGACGCTGACTATGAATGTGAGGCGGTTGACTTTTCTGACAGTGTTTCATTGTGCTATATTAATGACTTTCTTGGTTATATAGCAAAATTCGAATGACATCTGTAACCATTCATATGATCAGAAAAATGATCAGTCAAAATAAACAAAGAAAACCAGGAAGAAAATTCAGCAAACTTTTGCCTGGTGCTGGGAGGAGAGATTTGTTTTTCATTTTCAGATTTTAAATTTTCTTTTGCAAGTTTGACCTCATTCTCTTCATAAATTTAGTGGGATAATACAACAGTAGATACTGAAAAAATTGGAATGTCAAACTGTGTTCAATACAGGTAAAGATGGTCACTATTTATTTTCCCGTTGAGCTTGTATCTGTTTAAACTGTTAAATATTGAGAAAGTTGAATTTCTGTTTGTTATAGTATTGCGGTATTTTACCATGTCAGTTTTTAGTGTTATGGTAAAAAAAAAAAACAATATCATATGTTGGCGAGATGTGTGCTTCTCAAAAGCTATTTATTTCTGTGCTTGTTCCAGACATGTATTCTGTGTTTGATGTGACGTTGACACTCGTGTCTTAATGAAAATGAAAAAAATGAGGCGTCATGCCAGACGCAGTCGTATCTGTGTGTTATGACTTTATGTTGGAGGTTTTGCGCCCGTATTACTTCGATGGTCGTACCAATTCATATTGGAGAAAAGATATAATCCCCGGAGACAAATCCCCCGAATTTACCTCCGAAGTCAGCGCACAAATAAAATGGTCAAAGCAATTTTTAGGAGTTTTGGTTTTGAAATCTTGCTTTCTCTTTCTCCCTCTTCTTCCCAAGCGATCTTCTTGAAATTAATATTGAGCACACATGCTTGACAATTAATTGACAGAACAACATTCAAAAAATTTATTACTCTCGTCTTTACTGGTATACCGATAGTCAATACAGGTCTTGACTCTTGATCGAGTGTTGTTTTGCAATTTGACTTTAAATCTTATAATCAAGATAGGAATAGTTTAATTTGTCCTCGTATGAAATCCCCAACTAGTTAAAAAGGCCACATTTTTATAACAAAATCTAGCTCATGCTCATGCTAATTTACTCAATTCTAGGGAAATTAGACCAATCTAGTGCTTTTTATGAAGAATTTTTTTAAGAAGCACTACGATTATGTATATTCATACATATCATATTTCAATATGTGAAAATCTTACTTCTTTCAACGATATAAAATGTTTTTAGTTCTTATAGTATTAATATTTGGACACAATTAGATATTCCAAAATTTGGAGAACAATATGAATAACTTATCTTTTTCATTAGTATAAATATGAATTATGTTAATATTATGACTTGAATTGTTAATATTAAGATAGTATAAAGACTTCTCGAGAATATGTCTATTGTCTTGTTACTATATGAAGTATATAATATTATGACATGAATATTTATTGTTATTAGTATTAAGATGGCATAAAGACTTCTCGAGAATATGTCTATTGTCTTGTTATTATATAACATATAATGACTTTTATGTTTTTTGGTCTTAACCTTTTTTACTTATATAATAACTTTGATAGTTCAAGTATTAATATTTTATCTATATGAGGTATTAATACTTGTGTTGTTTATAAACATTGAGAAAATTGAAAATTTATATTTTTTCACTGTTTAAAAACACATAATAAAGTTACTATTTATAATTTGTTACTTAAAAATTAAAACTATTTATTTATTATATTAATCTACAATATTTAGTTGGAAGTATTAAGTCTTTGAATAGATAATATATAGAGTCATCTATATAAGATATTAATACTTTATGACGGTAAAAGTAGCAGTGTGCTGTAGATTAATATAATATTGATCGACGATCTTGTATATGAGGTATTAATACTTTAAATAGTTATTTTATAGATTTATCTAATGATGTATTAATACTTTTCATAACCGGACACTTTTATGTCAATGTGCAATGATGGAAAGGTCAAAACATCGTCTTTTGTTTTGGGAATGAAATGTGTGGCGACTTGCGAGTAAATATGGGAAATTGCTGACCCAGTTGAATTACGTCGTTGCATCTACATCTACTCGATTGGTGAGAAAGTTCGAAATGTGCATTTTACACCGTTTAAAAATATATAGTGAAGTAAATATTTGATTTTTATTAATTAAATATTAAGATTATTTGTTTATAATATTGATCGACAATCTTATACATGAGGTTAATACTTTGAAGAATTAGTATATAGATTTATTTAATGAGATATTAATATTTTATGATGACGGAAACAACAAACGGTGAAAGAACTATTGAGGCTTCAAAATTTTCAAGAACCTAAAAATCTTAATACTTACGATCAAATTAAAGAATTTGACTGAGAATTTTACTTGAAGACAATTACCATATTACTTCAAATTACCGATTCAATTCCATAGGAAATTACTTTCTTTCAAAAGTCGCTGAATATTTAATTGTTTTGTACAACCAATTTAATTGGGTGTTTTGGGGGACTATATGGTTCAAATTACCAACAAGTAGTAGTTTCTAAAGCAAAAGATGGCCTTTTTAAATAATTCGAGACAATGAGCGTCAAAATAGTATTTTTAAGGTCCACAATCCCCGGGTTAAAGAACGAAAAGTCAAAACAAACAAGAAAAAGGAAGAAAACAGGAGGATCTGGATCTGGAAGCAAAGCAATCCACTGAGTGGATTCCTTAATATGAACCTACCGGAAATTTGAACTATATTAAAACCACGCACGAGCACAACTGCACAAGCACAGCCATGCAACATGCCATCCAATTCAACATGCCACTCTGGACATATGCTCTTCTACTAATTTCGAATATGCTTCATACAAAATGAGGTCTAATTCAATAATGCAAATAAAGCTGCCATCTTGTGGCCGTTTAGATACCTATGAAAACTCTTTCAGCTAACAATACAGAGGCTATGAACAAACATGTTCTCATAGTGCTAAGAAAAAGGAAAACAAGAAAGAACCAATACAACACCTAGGAAGACCAAGTACTACTACTACTATAGCACAATATTATAAAAAGAACAATTAAAAATGAAGCAAACAAAAGAAACACTACAAGCTGGTCTTGCCAAACCTTTCAACTCACCTCCCTTCAGCTTTGATTAATTGTGAAAAGACCCGGCTCATGGACACATCAGACAAGTCGGGTTCATTATGAGCATAAGACGTACCTGCCTCTCCCATATCCACACTCTCCTGTGACCCCACATGATGCACGTGTGATGACAGCTCAACAATCCGGTTAATGCTATTTACCTCTGAGTTTGCACCTGAGTCTGTCTCCTGCAACTGCTGCACATACTCCAAGTTCCATAAGACATCTCCCATACTCGGCCTCTCCACCCCATAATCTGCCAAGCACTTCTCAACAGTTAATCCAAACTTTTTTAATGACTCCGGTTTGATCGTGCCAGCAATCCGCTGATCTACAATTTGTTGCAGTTCTCCTCTCTTTTGCCACTTCATACCCCACTCAGCCAAGTTCACCATCTCCCTTGGCAAAGTCGGGTCAATAACAGGTCTCGCACACAACACTTCTAGCAAAACAACTCCAAACGAGTACACATCAGATTTCTCTGTCAGCTGTTGCCTACGGAAGTACTCTGGATCAAGATACCCAAAACTACCCTTGACAGCCGTGCTAACATGGGTCTGGTCTAGTTCGGGTCCAGTTTTCGACAACCCAAAATCTGAAACCTTAGCCAAGAGATTTTCATCTAAGAGGATGTTGGCAGATTTAACATCACGGTGTATTATAGCCTTTGCAGATCCAGTGTGGAGATAGTGAAGACCTCTGGCAGCACCAATGCATACATCCAACCTCTGTTTCCAGCTCAGTGCAGGTAGATCAGTGCCATACAAATGGCTCTTAAGTGTACCCTTCTCCATGTACTCATAAACCAAAATCATTTCATTTCTCTCATCGCAGTACCCAATTAGAGACACCAAATGACGATGTCGAAGTCTTGACAACAACTCAATTTCGGTGCGAAACTCATTAAGTCCTTGTTGTGACTTAGGGTTACCCCGTTTTACTGCAACCTTGGTTTCATCCCTCAAAATCCCCTTATACACTTTCCCAAACCCGCCAACTCCAATTACCCAATTCTCATCAAAATTGTTTGTGGACTCTTGTAGGAGAGAAAAAGCAAAGCGATAGCCATAACTTCCATTCGGCCCCAATGTAAGTGTGGTTCCATTGGAAGTGCGGCTACCAGTGCTAAGAGATGTGAATCCATTAACTGAGAAAGGCATCCAAGTCTTCGAACTCTGTCTCTCCATTTTCTTCCTTTTCTTCATGCACAAGCAAGCTACAATCACTAAGAAGATCAAGATAGCAACAGAGCCTATAACTGAGCCCAATATCACCCCCAAATTTCCTTTTCCACCTGAAGATCGCACCGTGAATGCAGAACCAGATCTATTTATTATACGCATTATCTCAAGCCCATTAAGTATCCCATCTGGTAAGACATTGGCTAGGGTCGATGGGCCTATACTGACACGGATTGAATCTGTCGAGTCACTAGGGGATAGAACAAAATCAGTAAAGTATGCCGTTGCCAAGCTGTTTTGAGTAAGAGTAGAAAGGTCCATATCATGCACCGCCAACCAACTGCCGATATAAACATTAAAATACAACAGATTAAGCGACTTGCTAACTATATCACAAAAGTGGAGCCGGATAAGGTACGATGAACCCGCATTCACATTAAACAGCCATGACATGTTGAAAACTGCATTGCTGGTGTTTGACATCGCCAACTCAGCAGCAGTGTTATACACTGAATCTGGTGCTGTCTCCTGCGTGGCACCACCATTCATGTAATTGATCTTGCCGGTAAATACCACATCTTTTGCGAGTTTTGTGTTGTTTATGTAATCTTGGCCGTTCACCCAAGTTCTCCAAAGGGTATCATTGTCAGGTGTCACTAGAGGACCCCCCATGTTGACCCGGTACAGCGTTTCGAGGGTTTGTTCTGACAAGCCGGAGTATTGACTGATCGGATTCACGATTTGTGCCATGTCGGATATTAAATTATCAGGCACTGATATAACCTCTATTGCATTGACAAATGCAAGGTTTTGGGATGGCATGAAGGAAAGAACTAAGGTGTCGCTTGTTAAGTTTAAGGAATACTCTTTGAAAAGTGTAGAGGATTTACCATTGGGTGTAAAATCTGTTAGTAAAACCACATCTTGGGTTGAGACGGTAAATTTGGCAGTGGCAAGATCGTAGCTTTGGTACGAAAAGGGGAAAAAATGGAGGCGGATATAGTGCCGGCCTTGTTTTTGGATCTGAAAGGTGTAGCTGGAAGGTCCAGTAAAAATACGGGCTGTACTTAGGAGGGGGCCATTTATGGTGGAGGGAATAGAGTTTGATGAAGTGTTGGCTAAAATGTCTTGAGGGGTTGTAAGAGATGAGGAGAGAGAGGTGTCAGAAAGAAAGGTCCTCTGACCAACGGTAGTGTTTGCGCGGGAGCCACAATCTATCAGGTAGTTGTCAGGTGGGTTGTATTGCGCATTACATGTATAGTGATGAGATAAAATCGTGCATATGGTGAACAATGCTAGTTGAAGCTCGTAAATTGCCATCTTTGTGACCTGCAATGAGGTTAAAAGATGGGTCAGATTATAAAAAAAAAAAAACCAATTTCAAATCTTTGTGCCTAATTTAGCAATATTACAACAGGAACCTTTCTGAAACACAATTCGGATATGGCCTCTTTCAACCGATACCTCTTGATATCAGTCATAAGATTGCAGGTGCCAAATTCTATGGTTGAGAATAGAAACCATCTTTTATTAGGCACGTAAGACAGTCGATGAGCGGTTACAGTCAAGTATCAAGTAATGAATAGCAAAGTGAAGTAGCAGTTTTATAGAAAAAGAAGCGTTAGCTACATACAGTGGCTAATTAGTAAGTATTGGTAAAGTGGAGCGAGGGGTGGCCAGCGGAGGCCCGGCCACACCCCCCCCCCCCCCAAGCCCCCCCTCCTCTTGTGTTTTGTGTTTGTTTGTGAAATGCCATAGCAAGCAATACGATCCGATTATTGGGCCACATTTTGGGCAAGAAAAAAGAAAAAAAGGAAAAAAAAAAAAGGTTGGAAGAGGGACTGACCATCGGAGGTGATTGTTCCTTGTAGTTTGTTTGCCGCAGAGAGAGTGATTGATCGTTGAGATTTGATGCTTGAAAGGTGGATGTGATCGATGATCGGGAGCGAGATTTGGGGGGACTTGAAGTAGGTTGCGTTGATGAAAATTAGGAGGAGAGATCTGATCTGGGATGATGTTTGATTCAGGAGAAGCGGCTGGAGAAAGTAGAGAGAGAGGGTCAATGGAGATGGAGAGGAACGGAAGGTGGTGCGGACATTAATTGCAGAGAGGGTAGAACAACAGCTGGGCCATGTGAGTGCGAGAGAGAGATTAAGATCAGAGAGAGAGCGAGAGAGAGAGATTAAGATGAGAGAGAGATTAAGATGAGAGAGAGAGCGAGAGAGAGAGCACCGTCCCCCCGTCCCCCTCCCCCCTGTTATGTTACGTTATGTTACATCATGTTAAGTGTTACCAAAATAAAAAAATAAATAATTTCAACTCCTGCCGCGTAGCAGTTGCAGTGCCCAGATTATCGGTGGTTGTAATTTGTAAAGCATATTTTATATTTTGTTTTCAGATTTTTTAAAATTTCCAATGGAGGAAATATATATAATATATCTACTTGTCCTTTGTTGGGAGAAAGTCGTACCATTCGTAAAGTAAATGGGGAAATAAGAAACAATGAGATATCACACTTCACACTTCGCACCCCAGGCGGCAGCGATTGCATAAACTTGATTTTTACCTTTTCCACATCTTATTTGTCTTTCTCCTCACTTACTTTCAAATTCTTTTTTTTCATATTTATTACAATTTTTAATTTTCTAATAAAAACATCTAATCTTCAACATGTTCTAATTGAAAAAATTTAGCTTCATATTTTAAAATAATATATACAAAATGCGAACTATTTATTTAATAAAATACAATATCTAAGGAAAACTTTTCAAAAACTTCGAGCACAAAAGATTTAATTTGCACATAAATTTTTTTGAATATTTTTAATCCTTCAAGTCTCAAACTTGAGGTGTGAAATAGGGTTGCTTTTAATTATTAAAATTTTCTAATCTTAAAATTTAGTTTTATTAATAATTAGAAAACTGAAATTTGATCGTACGGAACTTTATAACTTATAACCAAAAAATGGAAGCAATAATAGCGTTAAAATTTTAAAATATCATAAAATGTAGATCTCTGTCTAAAAATAATATTATTTTCAGCTTTTTCATACTGGATTGTTTCTATATTTCACAAATAAAGTTATTAGCTCCCGAACTCAACATAACTTCATCTTCGTTAAAGAATTCGTAAATTTTGAAGGGGCCGGGCACAAGTAGTTTAGCGGAGGAGGTTAGAATTAAATTTGAGATGGTCTACATGTAGTCTAAAGCCTAACCGTTCATGCTATTGTTTGGTCCAATTTCCGGAACGGGATAAAGATGCTAACTGTATTTCGGTTTAGAATTTACCCTCGACTAGATCGCTAGTTTTATATCCCAGTGTCTCGCTTTAATTAATGTGGTGTCGACATCACTGCAATCAGTTAATTAAATCGCAGTCACCTTCCCAAAAATCAATCAAATTTCAAATTCCTATATTAAGTGACAGTTTGTAATTGGCTGGCGAGGGACATTCTTTTGTCGTGCTGGGTACTGAATTTAAAAGATGAGTGTCTTTTCTCTGTGCACGCATCAAAATAAAAACAAGTTGGAAGAAGACACTTGGGGGAAAGCAACGGTGCACCAAACGCGTCTCAACAAATTATGCTTCTCTCCAACTCCAACTTGGAGTGACCAAGTCCCAGCACGCGCCAGCCAGATCATGACAGACAGCTCCTTAAAAGAGAAAAAAAATAAAAAAAATGCTTATCAGTTATCGGTGCTACAGTAAGGAACTATCAAAATGCAGGACGGATATCTCTAACGTACCGTATCGTATAAGTATGTGTAAAGATTAATATATATTGTATTGTATCGTATTTTTTGATATTGGTATTAAAAACAGTACTTTTAACGGTACAGTACGTCTTGGCATGTCATGTCTATATATATTTGGATATATTTTAATTTTTTTAATTAAATTTCTGTTTTTAATTGTTAAAAAATATTTAAAAAATCAGAAAAAAGGAAAAATGGGGGAAATTTTTTATAATAAAATATTTCTTAAAATGTGTTTGTAACGACTATTAAAAATACATTATAATAACTATTTTTTAAAATTTTATAAACGTGCCACATGCTAGCTAGACGGTTGAACATACCATGCTTAATGTACTTATCGCCTAACACGGCACGTCTAAGCACACGTGCCGTATTTAGGCCGTGTCAGGACACGTGTCATTCGTATCGTGCTCACATGTCACATATTTTTATTAATACAATAGCTACCAACCTACTCAGTAGTAGACTACCGGCAAACAAAAATGCGTAGTGTAACTCCGGAGTGGGGTATTGGGGTTAGAATTTTTTTTTTTGGTCTATCCCAATTTTGTAAATGAATAATAACAACATCCTTGATTTTAAATGTTTAACAATACTATACTTATTATCTGAACGCACGAGTTTATAACTATATCTAAACATATGCGTTTATGACTTTAAATCCATTAAATATCTTCATTTTTACTTAAGTTCAAAACTGAATATTTCTGAACGCACGCGTTCACAGAAAATGTGTAAACATAAGAAATTTTACATTTTCTACGTCTAGACTCTTCGTTTAGATTCTGTGTTTAGACTATTGCGTTCAGACGCATAGAAATAAAATGTTGGCATTTATCTATTTTCTATAAACGCATGCGTTCAAAAAATTTCAATTCCAAACTTAACGATATTTTATACACATTACGAACGCATGTGTTTTGAAAATAAGCATAAATTTGTCAAATATTTAATATTAAGGATATTATTATTATTTCTTTATAAAATAGGGATACACAAGAAAAAAAAAATTCGTCGGGTTAGAGGTTAGAGATATTAATTAATAATATTATAATAATAAATAAACAGCCAAATCCAGGAGAAACTGGTGCCGCTTTTCCTGGCAGGAATTAATACCAACCAATTCAGCACCATGTGCTTAACTGTAAACTCCAATAAAAAAAATAAAGAAAGAGGATTCAAGCTATCCATCAATTAATATTGTGGGGGTGCGTTTTCCTTTGCCTTTGCGTTAGAGCAGTCAATCATATTCATAATTCGAAAATTTGATCCGAATCTATATAAATAGTTTTATATATAGATTTAAAAAATATATTTTATAGTTTATTGAATGTGCATATAAATTTTGAAAAAGGATTCACTTTATTTTTTGAATTTGTATTTGATCATACATGATTCGAATCCGAATCAATTACGAATCTGATAAAATGATATTGTTTTAAGTTTTTTAATAGCAAGATATATATAATAATGATTTATATTGAATTATTATAATAAATATAATTATAATCTAGTTAAATTAGTCTTGATAATTTTTACTATTTCTTATTTTATTTATTTTTGTAAAAGAAAATTTATTTATAGTTGTATGTTATATTAAAATAATTGTTATTATGATAATTATATCATATTAATTGTACAAAAAAAATAGTTTTTTATGTCATGCAAGTTAATTAAATTAGAGTTATTATCTTAATTTATATTTTTATAATGTAAAACTATATACATTCATGTTAAACATTTGAATAAAGAATCCAATACATGATCCGAATTCGATCTGATATTCGTTAAAAAAATGGATATGGATTCACATTTGGATCCTCAAATTCTAATTGAATATGAATCCACATATAGATTTATAAATTTTTAATGGATCCGCATGTGGATTGTAGTAGATCCGATCCGAATTCGATCCATTGACATCCCTATTTTGCGTTGTCCAAGAATTTAGTTGTGGGACAGTTTGTGCCTCTTCGGTTTCACACTTTTGCACAAGAAAGAGAGGAGAGATACAATGTATAGAACAACAACAACAACAACAACAATAATAATAATATAGGAGTAAAGATAACATGAGTTTTGGTGAGTTTAACTCAAAAATCTATCGAAATTAGTTTCAAATAATAAATTCAAGTTGTTTAATAAATTCTTCATATTAAAATCTTATAGGATACCGAAATTTTCTATTTTTAGGATTTTCTAACTATTTTTTTAGATTCTCTAAGATGACTCTAAAAGTGATAATAAAGTAAATAATGTTTGAAAATAGATTATTTTAAAAATAAAATAAAATAAAGAGTTAGAAAATTCTAAAATAGAAAATTTCAATATGAGATTTAAATATGAAAAATTTATTGAAAATTTGAATTTGAAAATTTAAACGGATTCAATGGATTTTAAATTAAACTCACCAAAAATGCTCACACCAGCTGTTCTTTATATTAGAGAATTTTTGTTATGAGATTTTATTTGTGATGAACGGGTAGTTAGTGGTTGTTGGGTTGGAGCTATGCAATATGAACGCTCATACGTCAATCAACCTAAAAAGCAGCTGTCAAATTTGAACGCTTCTATTGTTATTATGTGAAATATTAGAGTAGAGATAGAGAGATGTGGAATCTGGAATCTGAGCTCTGGAGTCTGGACCTGGTCAAGTGATAACAGCGGCTCATACGTATCCCTTGATTCCATTGCATTGACAAGGGGTTAGGGGATAGGGGATAGGGGATAGGGCTAGTGTTGGTTGAAAGGCCGGGCAAGTATTAGTGGGCTTCATCAATTTCATATTTGAAGCCCAAATATCTGAGTGAGAGAGAGAGAGAGTGACAGCGTGAATTCTCTTATCTGGTGTTATGTTAATGAGCAGTTTTTGCTAACGACACGTTACACGTACAAGGTAGAACACGTGATTCCCAAATGCTTTCCTTCCTGTTGTCATCTGCTTTGCCAAATGCCAATCAAGTGTGATTGAGTGACGACGACACTAGACAAATTAGTAGCTACACACTACCTACCATCTTCCAGTAACTTCTATTCCTTTCGTTTAGTAATTGAAGTATTATTAGAGAGAAGTGAATGAAATATCATTTTAAAATATTAATATTTGATAGTAGTAAAGTAGACAGGTGAAGTAATGAGGATAAAAAACGTTACAACTTATGTAATTTTATGATTTAACTTTATTTTTTTGTATAGATATTTTAACTTATTCTACCTTAAATCATTTTTATTTGATACATTAAAGCGTATTAAAATATTTAAATTATTTATATTTCACTTGTCAAACGGAGAGATCGGAAGTAATGCCTTTTGACTCTTAAAGATGGGAGAATTCGAAGGAGTAAGTACAAGTAGGGAGTAGCTAGGAGTGGGTAGTGGAAGAGTGGATGAATTTTATATCAGAAATAAAAAAATTATAAAATAAAAAAATATTTCGGTAAATTTAGAAAATAAAAAAAAAAAATCATATTTTGAAAGTGTATCCTTCTCTGAAAATATCGTTTTCTCATAGTATGGCTTTTTATGAAAATACTGTTTTTTCAGAGTGCGACCTAAACTCTAAACCCTAAACCCTAAACCTCCTCTTGAAACAAAGACAAAGAGGAGAGAGAAAAGAGGGGAAAAAAGAGGACGGGACGAATAAAATATGGGGAGGCCATACAACCTTCTCTGTGAAGGACGTAGTCTGAAAATATGATTTTTCTGATTTTCAAATTTCTCCAAAATATGTTTTATTTTATAATTTATTTTTTATTTTTTTGACACAAAATCACCCGGAATCCATTGTTGCTTCAATATCCTGCCTAAAGCTTAATTAATTCCAATCTAATATATTGATTGGTTCCACCTTTATTTGAACCAGCAAGAATTCGCACTTCACTGTGATATGTTTGTATATATTTTTATTTTAATAAATATTTCTAACGTACATTTAAATTTCTTAATGCATTTAATATTTATGATACATATAATTAAAAAATATTATTCAAATTAAAAGTTAAAATTATAGATATATTTTTAATTATTTGAATAACGATGTATCAAATTTAAATTAATTTGAAATTCTTCTAGCATTTCATGAACAATGTAAAATTTTTAATTATAGAGTTTTAATGATTTTATGATGAATAATCAATTAGATTTTAAATCGACTCAAATTTGATATATGTCATAACTAAATAATTATATACACATCTACAAACATATTTTTAATGTGAATAATATTGCTCAATTATATATAATGTATAACTAGATGTATCTTACAAAAAAATCATCAAAAGTAAAATAAGAGACAAAATAAAAATAATAAAAAATTGAAATTTTTTTCAAACCTAATAGGTGAATAACAAAAATATTAACTTCTCATAGCAAAAATAAAAAATAACAACAAAACTAAAAAGAAAGATGAAAGAGAATACATAATTTTTATTTTTCAAAGAGCACTGTAATTAGTCGGGAGAATTAAGTAATGTTAAATAATGAAAAAGTTTCATGTGCATAAGTTTGAAAGAGAAAGAACATAATGCAATTTTATTTATGTATAGAAAGAATAGAGAAAAAAATGTTATTAATAAGATACAAAAACAACTTAATTTTAAATAAATGAGATGATACAGAAATTCTAAAAAAAAATAATAATGATAATAATATATCAGTTAACACACATCGAAATACACAAAAAATAAAAAAAAAGAATGTAGTTTTTACTTTTATATTATTAAAGATAGATATCCATTCTATAAGAAAGAAAGGTAAAAGAAGTCCGATCTCATCATAGTGCCACCGGATGACAATCCACTTTTTGCCATCTACTACAGTACACCAGCCAGTACTTACACTGATGTTTTCTTTCAAAGAACATATGAGGTCATATTTAACTTGGCGCTACATATGAACTTAACATTTCATTTTTCTTAATGAGACCATAATTGATGTACCTATTTGTATCCAAAATTTGTACTTTCAAACAATCTAGCAATAACCGGATAATATAATGTTGAAGTTTAGCCAAAACATTGTTCATGATTTGTCATAAATTCTCATTTACAAACAAAATTTGCACAATCAGATGAACTTTCCCATAAAGAAAAAGAAGGATAAAAGACTACCTCTGCTACCATGGTTCGAACATCATGGATAATAGCAAATTCTGTTGTTGATAAAATTCTTCAGTTATCACGGCGAAAGACCTACAAATGAAGTCCTGATCAATAGTTTCCTAAGTACATTGTGCAAAATGGAAATTTCACATTATTGTATTTGTTATTCTTTCTTTTTCATAATTGTCAATGATTATGCAGGCTACACTCTTTTGGATCGTAAAGTAAAGTTTAATTGTTAGTTAGTTATGCATAGATTTTTTTGGTATAATTTGAAGGATTTCTTTTTAGATGTACATGAATCATCATTCATCTCTCTTTGGAAGTCTTCACTGCAAGATTTTTTTGCACTGATAATTATTTATTGGTTGTGTATACTATCTTATGTGCATGAATGATAATGCACCATATTGAACATCAAGGTGGCTCGCTGAATTGTTCCAACCATCTCAACTGCAAAATGTGAGTGGTGATAAAAAATAAAGAATTAAATAAATCATCACATGCCCTCAAAATTTAGGCCACTACATAAAATAATAACTCCCCAGGATTGAGGGTCCTAATCTCATGCCCAATGTCAAATATTATAATTATTATATTTTTGTAAAGGTTCAAAGTGACGTAATAATAGGTGCATCTGAGAACAATTAGAAAGTAATTTAGCAGCTCTTATTAAAAAAAAAAAATCAGTGATAGACATTGTAGCGTTACTGTATTCTATTTACCAGAGCTACAAGGTTTTAATCCAATGATAGCCATATGATGCTCAGAAATATATATTCAACTCACACATGTCATATAGTCCCGAATCAATTATAAAAGAATCAAAAAAGAAAAATAAAATGACAAAAAAGGGGATAAAATTCAGAATTAATTATGTACAAGCAATTTGATTATGTTTTTGCCATTATTTACAAAATCTGAAAATAACCCATGTTGTTTTCCTTCGCACTGAGAACCTAAAAACAAGTAATATCAGAGAACTAAAATGTGTGATCAAATGGAAACACTATATTCTTGATAGATAAAAGATGAAATTAGAAGGCTGCAACGGGAGGAAAAGAAATAAAAAGGTACTATATAGTTTCTTGTCTGTGTCAAAAAAATAAATAAATAAAAAAGAAATTGAATGTTTGACTAAGAAAAGAATTTACTCGCTGTTAACTCATTTTGTATGCTTCCATCTTCTCCCACCCTTTGTCCCTATTCCTGCGCCATAAGAGGAAAAAACAAAAAACAAAAAGTGAGCACCCAGTGGAAGAAATGAATAAGGAATAGAGCCGAAATTACACACAACTAAAAGAGGTAAGACGGCTGGCTAATCGAAAGCTAAAAAAAATGGACAAGCTATTTCTTAAAATTATTGAAAGCATCGATTTGTGAACCTTTGAACCGATGAAGAAGAGATGCTTGTTCAAAGAGCAAAGTCAAGGAGGGGTCGGACAAGATGATGAGTCAACGCCTCATGGACGGTTCGGATGAGGAAGGCACACTCTTCATTATGCTCTACTTCGGCTGATGCAGGATTTATATATATAGTAATAATAACTGCAACTACTAATATCGATAAAATAAAATTTTAATATCAGATGCTTTTTTAGAAAAACCCCAATATGTTTAATGCAGAGAAAACGACGAGGTAATTCAAACCAAAGGATTCGAACTCAGTTTGGTAACTCTGATGCCAATAATCTACTAAATAATTATGACAGCCTATTTATCAACAAATAATCCACCAAATAATATGATATTCGGTCAATATGGGTTTTATGTAATGTTGATTTATCATGGTAAAAGATACAATCAGAAAATTGATGTTATTACAGTACTTCTCATTAATACAATATAACTTTTTCACCCATAACAATCAAGAATTGCCACATGTACTATCAAAGAATCAAAATTATTACAGTACTCCTCATGTTTAATACAACAACCATAATTGAGAATTGCAATATTTACATGATATAAGATGGCAAACAATCTTATAATGAAGTATCCTAGAACATCATCAATATAATTAGCGCATTTTCTTGTTGAAGCTGAGAAAAAAATCCTTCCAAAAAAAATATATATATACGATCAGATCGAATTGAAAAACGACTCAGCTGCTATATGAATCTAGCTGAGTTTTTTTAACCTAGTATCATAACTTTGCTATAGGTAGAACAACATGATAATTGAAAGCTGCCATTGTTACAATCTAAAACTCGGGAGAACTGATAATTGGAAACAAAAATACTATAAGATTAGTCATTTAAATAGAACTATTTTATGGAGCTGGAGATGACAGCAGAGTTGTCCTACGCATATGAGGAGCTAAATTTTTAATTCTCATCAATATAAAAATAGAGACAAGTATGGTACAAGTTAAAGAACACGTGCACTCATCTCATCTTTTATATTAACTAATGATATCCAACCTAACATCATTATAGTAAAATTTTTGTAAAGCTGCATGAAACGTAATTTAGATAGTATTGAAGAAAATGAGAAAGACGATTTGGATAGGTCGAAATCTAAAAAAATAGACAAAATCCAACATGTGTATTTCTAAAAAGATGTCATATATTAGTTGGATCAGATTGTTCTCATTTAATATATTAATTACTATTTCAATGGATCCAAATACACATTTAATTTGGTGTCAAATCCAAGAGTTAGTTTCCACAGGGCAATAAAAAGATGAAGTAAAAACATCTTCTCTAGCAAACTTATCAAGCAATTGCAACAAAGATAAGTTTATTCAATTAATGTCTGATCAATAAGACTCAACATGATATAAAAGAAAGAATTCATTTACCGTGTATTAAGTAAATGGTTGAAACGATACTATCATATTCTAAGGTTAAGTTTTTCTCCGAGTAAAAATCTGATTATCCATTGTTTGTTACTGCATTAAAAAAAAAAGAATTATGCAAGTTGAAATGTCAAATTATTTGATATTATAAATTACATTGTGAGGTCCGCTTTTTATGGTTTTAAGATATAATTACTGGTATAAACAAAATACTTAACACGAATTGAAGAATGAGGTCAATAAATTAAATAAGATGCTCAACACCTAAATAGGGAACTATAAAAGTGCCGTGCCATACTTATACACGCTAGTCGGACATACCGTACCGTGCAAATAGGTATAAAGATTAATATGTGTCGTGTTATACCGTGTTTTTTTATACCAGTATTAAGAACGACACTTCTAACGGCACGACACGTTTTGGCATGTCGTGCCTGCATGTGTTTGGACGTGGTTTAATTTTTTTAATTGAATTTTTGTCTTTAATTGTTAAAAAATATTTAAAAATTCAGGAAAAAATAAAAAAAAATCAGAAAAAATAGGAAAAATAGAGGAAATTTGTTTATATAATATATTTTTTAAAATGTGCTTATAACAGTCATTAAAAATATATTATAACAATTATTTTTAAAATTTTATAAACATGTCTAGACGTGTTACATATCAGCTAGATACTTTAACATGTCGTATTGTGTTCAATACATTATCTAACACGATATTTATAAAAATACAACATGTGACATATCAAATACGATACATCTAAATACGTATGTCGTATTTTAATTATATCCGGATATATACCATTAATACCGTACTCACGTACGTAATACAGTACACCTAAAGTTAGCAATAAGTGAAATGAAAAATAATGGCCGAAAAATTGCGCGCGAGAGGGAGATAGAAGACTGAAGACTGGAGCGAGAAAGTATTGGAGAATAAATAAGGGAGCGCTCAGATGGGTTGCTCTCTCAATCAACGACTGAAAATGATACTGTGCGTTACTATTCAACAACAGTAAATTCAAAGAGGTGATCGGTTGAGATTTGAAGTCGACGGAGAATTAATGGTGCAGATCAGTTTCGAACACTATTTATTTACTGTAGTTAGGATGATTCAGGATTTATATATATATAATAATATAATATAAACGATAATATAATTCATACCGCCACTGTGCATGCTCGTTAGTACTAATATAAAATAAAATTCACAGTGCCATCTATAGATCGAGGTATGGAGGGTGTGGAGGTAATGATCGAGGTATGGTTGTTAATTCATGTAATTCGTCCTCAATTTGTTCTAACTTCTGGTCAAATTAGATGTCAGCGCTGGTCAACAAAGCTATCTTGCTCCTCTCCTGTTCCTGTCTCTTTGTATTTTTCTAATATTTAACGACTATCTAGAGACCAACAAATTAGTCATCAGTGTACGCTCCCATTATTTATCTATATCAAACTCTTT
The DNA here is from genome assembly GCA_037678475.1 of x Bolboschoenoplectus mariqueter. Taxonomy (NCBI): domain Eukaryota; kingdom Viridiplantae; phylum Streptophyta; class Magnoliopsida; order Poales; family Cyperaceae; genus x Bolboschoenoplectus; species x Bolboschoenoplectus mariqueter. Next base: position 31,866 of record CM075242.1, on the reverse strand, counting down.
GGTCCTGCTGCCTCTGTTGCACACATCTCCAGCATTTAACACAACATTTTATTTTCACTGCTATTATTACTGTTAATATCTGCAGTTCCCTCTGATCGAGCCATTGTTCAGTTAAATAACTTAAAGAACCTATTTAATTTCAATATTTTTTCATTCAACATTTAACTGAAAATAATTAATAACGAAGGTATAAAAACTTAAAATTTAGTATCGAACAAATCAAAGAATGTATAATATATATACGTCTTTTAGAATCAGCTTATTTCCTCATTATTTGCTTTCACATAAAAACATTACATCAAAGAGAACTAAAAAGTTTCAGTAAAATACTCATTAGAAAAATGTAGTGCTTGAAATTTTTGTTTTTCATTTTTTATGAAATATATTAATTCAACCAAAAGTATCAATTACGTTTTTAATAGAAAATAAAAAAATTCATCTATGATGACGTCTTTCAATCACAGAAGTAATTGCCTTGGTGAATTAAACAATGATCATACGTATTTAAAAGTATTTAAGATGGAAAATGAAGTATTTAAAAGTATTTAAATTTTATCATCTTTAGGAATGTATTATAGAGTGAATATTAATTGTTTCAATAGTTGGATTTGTTGTTGTTTTTTTTTTTTTTTTGGGGGGGGGGGGGGGGGTTGGGGGTGTGTGCACAAGTACTGCCCATTATCAGCTCCCTCAAGGGCTCAAGGCTCAACTCATAATATAATATTGAAAATTTTTTTTACCTCAAATTAAATTAGCCCAGAAAAAGGCGTAGGGATAAATAATAGTGTGGGACCCATTTAACAGTCTCCCAATCCCAAACAGCATTAATGACACTTAGCTCCTTATCCTTTTCTGTCTCATTCAAACTTTAAATGATACCTCTTCTCCCTCCTTTTTGCACTTGCACCACGAGCCCAGAACATATTCAGCGCTTGGGCTTGGCCATGGCTAGAACGCTCTCTGCTTGTCCTCTCATCACAATAAAGGAAGACTACATCGACATGGATCTCAGCCCCAGGATTCTCGGTCCTCCGAAAGATCGTGCGGATTTTGAGATCAAAATGTGCTCAGACAATCCAGAGAGAGAAAACAGCACATATCCGACCGATGAACTCTTCTACAAAGGAAATCTCCTCCCTCTGCAACTTCCACCTAGGCTTGACCTTGTCCACAAACCTTTCCATGAACCTCTCTCCAATTTCTCCAGGGACACACCGATCGAAGATGATCAATTCAAAGAGAAGCATGCAAGGAAAAAACATTGGCCAAAGAGGCTCAAGTTCTTCAAACAAACCCACTTGAGTTCAAAGATTAAGGCCTCGACAGACTACCTCAAGTCCCTCTTTACCAAAACCAACAACTCATCCCTTGAAGAAGAAAATGACCAACTTGGTGGCGGTAAGGTGATTAGCATTACACTGAAGAGCACCATTGACAGAGAGAAGTTTCTAGAAGAGGGCACCAGTCACAGGAAATCCTTTTCTGGTGTGATTCGAAGGCGATTGACAGGTAAATCCTCGCAAGTGTCGGGTTTGTCTATGTGTTCCTCCAGTGATTTAACGCGGTGGTTGGAGGAGGAGAGCTCCATTCAAGGAGCCATTGCGTATTGTAAAAAGACGCAAGAGAATTTGGTACCGAGTAGGAAAAGTGTGAGTGATTTAAGTACTTTTACTAATTCGTTCGCTGCACCTAGGCTTTCAGTGTCAGTTTCAGTGGGTTGTGAAAATCAGGAAAGAGGAGAGATATCTAGGGGTTGAACTTGCTTGAATTTGGTGGTCTTATTGTTGGTATTTGAGCGAGCTACTTAGTAAAAATCAATCAAAAGCTTCTCTTTTTGACGAAGCTAAGCTTGATGAAAGAGATTTGAAGTATATTACAATTAATATTCGGATTATCATTCTTATCTCCTGTTATTTTATCTCAGTTCTACAAATTAATACTCGTTTCCAAATCAAGCTCGTATAAAGTTTTTGTGCAATAATAAATGGTTCTACTATATGTATAACATGCGTACAGATTGAAGCTGTTCGCCTGTTTATCATTAATATATATTTATTAAAGTACATAGTAAAATGCAAGCATGTAATCAGAAGAAAGAAAAAGAAAAAAGGGGGAAGCTTTTTACTGGTGCTGGTGGCATTAAATGCAAATAGAATAGAGATGGAATGGTTTGCCGTGATATGTGCAAATTAAATGTAAAAAAATAGTGATGTAATTTACCGAGGAAGAAAAGAAAAGGCAGTAAAAAATGCATGCATGATGTATCCAGAAAAGGCAGTCAAAGCTGCACTAATTACAAGCTGCAGCTGCAGGATCACTGGATCAGGACTCAGAGACTCAGAGAGAGCCTGATGCCCTTACCAGCTGCTCAGCTGCAGAAATTGATTTCATCACTTAAGGCAGAATCAGAATCTCTATCTCATGCGCAGCGCACCGCCACCCTGTAAAAGCAGTGAGAGTTAAATAATATTACAATGCTACTTATTAGCTGTTCAAGAAAAAAGAAAAATATTACCAACCAGGACTTATTTATTTTTATATATTAACTGTTCACCACCCGACCAATTCTGATTAATGGGATTATTCAAACATCCGTCAGCTACTTTATTTGCGGTCTTGAAACTCCAACCAACCAACCAAAAAATAAATAAATCATTTCTTCTTCCACCCGATTAAATGAAATGAATTATATATATTATTGACAGACAATTGCTCTCATATATATCTGTGGAACAACGATCCGAAAAAATATAGAAAATGTGATTACTGTAAGTAGCAGAGAAAGTCCTTCAGGCTTTTCTTCGCCGCTAATGACGGGTACCTTCATACCTTACAAACATGCTTCATACCTTACAAACATGGAGCTTATAATTAAAAATGGAGACTGGACTGAAGAGCAGTCAGCAGTGGCACAGTTTTCACTTTTCACGGGAACTATATGTACTGCGTCTAACTTTTTTTATTAATCCATTTAATATTTTCAAAATCTAATTCATACCAAACTTTTTCTAACTTCAATATTCACTAAAAAAATAACATTTTTCATATACTTAATTTAGCAATGCAAATATCATGGACCTTGTTGCGAACATAATAAAAATGACGTCGCTACAAATGTTACTATACCCAATTTTAGATACTCATCGATTAAATACATACAAACAAGAAGATCATTGTCTTTTCCACATTCATGCCTTCTTATATCTCCTCTAAAACTTTCTCGCTTTGAGAATTCACCTTCGTCCTCAAACCTTCTTAAACACAATTAAGTTAATTTTTAAACTTTCATTTATATCAAATCAATCATTAAACTTCTTAAAAAATCAAATTAGTCCTTAAAATTTTAGAAAAATTAAACCAGTCCTTAAATTTAAATTATACCAAATAAAATCTTGAACTTTTAAAAAATATAAATTTTGATCCCCGAATTAAAAAAAATTAAATTAGTCCTAAACTTGCATTTGTATAGGGAGGTGTTAAATTTTGGTCCCAACAAATGGATAAACCTTATCCAATCGATCTAATTTAATATGATTTCTTTAAATTGAATCAGAATATTAGATTCAAATATAATAATTTTTATCTGTCTCATATTGGTCGGGTCAGTTGAATCCGACTCGATCAAATTCAAATCAAACTTCATCCATTTAAAAGTAATTAATAAATAATACCAACCTAACCCTGACCCATTTACACCATTTTTTATTATTTTTATAAAATTATTAGTCGAAGATTGGATTGAGTTAAATAAGATCAACCCATCGAATTAGACTAAGAACTGAGACATTTAGATACAAATGAAAGTTTAAGAATCAATTTAATTTTTAAAAAAAATTCAGAGACTAAAACTTATATTTTTTTAAAAGTTTAAAGACTTATTTATTATAATTTAAAGTGTAAAGATCAATTTAATTTTTTGAAAAAAATTTAAGGACTAATTTAATTTTTGTTAAGAAATTTAAAGTGATGTAAATGAAAATTCAGAAATTAATAATTTTTTTATAAAATCTAAAAATTAAAAGATGAATTTTCCTTTTCTCAAACTGACATCGACTGCCACAGAAATTATGATACACGGTAAATCTGTACAATCTTCAAAAATCTTTCTAAAAATCATAACGAACCGTACACATCAATAATAGTATAAATCCTCGAGATTTTCACCGTAGATTCACAGCAGTTAAGAATAGCGATTCCATCCAGAACCGTACACATCCAATCATCTCGGCCGTCCTTTTAGGTCCAAGTTACTTTCAGTTGCGGGTGTTCAGATTTTCTATGTTTCATTTTGTGAGGCCTATGCGTTGAAGTGTCCAATATGTTATTTCTTCGTGTGCTTCATCGGATGTCATATGGGTCCCACAAAAAAGATTTTTCTTTCTCTGATGTTAGCATCTCTGGAGCCCACACAGCAATGAGTCGGTGTTCCATCGTGTGTGGTCTAACGGGTGCCCGCTTATAGCAAATTAACCAAGATACGAAACGTGGTGGGTCCCATTTTCGTAACACCCTGCTGTTTTTCCCGCTCTGAGGCATGACCTCAGCGGGGCCCACATCTTCAGAGTCAGCAATTAACTGCACGTCAAATTGATGGGTCTGGAAAACTAAGACATGGTTTATCATTTTTTCAGAACGGGGGCTTTAGAATTGTCATTCCATGCTGAAATTATTTTAATTAATTAATTTGAATTTACTCATTTAGATTTATTTCAATTAATCCATTCGGATTTGCTGCAATAAAATTCAAATGTACATACAGACAGTAAAATGTATTTTGAATTCAATGTCAAAATCATAGGTTCCTATTGCAATGTTATATAAAACAGAAAAACAAACATCGATGTATCTCTTCTCTCTTCTGGGCTACGCTATTCTTGCTCCGGAGAGTCAACCCATTGCCTGGCAATCAGCAGGAACTTTACAGATCGGGCCGATATATAATCATTTTCCTCTGGGCTCATCGCGCTCTAAGCCCAAACCAGGGGCAATACCCGTTCCCCTTCCTGTTCCCCCGAACAAACTGAAACCAGCATTGCGTTCTCTCTCCGCTCAACCACGCTCTGTCAGGAAAGCACTCGCAATCGTGATCGCACCTCACCAAAATGGATGCCGAGCTGTTGGAGCTGCAGAGGCAGCTGGAGGCGGCGCAGCAGGCCAAGCCGAGCCTGCGCCTCTCCGAGAGGAACGTGGTGGAGTTGGTCCACAAGCTCCAGGAGCACCGCTTCTTCCATTTCGATCTGCTCCATACCGTTACTGGCAAAGAATACATCACCCCTGTAATTCTTCTTCTTTTTTCAATTTACTTTCATTTTGATCTCAGAGACGTTATCTCAAGTAGAATAATAAAATTACCTTTGCAACCAACCACGTCAGTTCAGTTTAAAAATCCTGAGTTCGAAACAATTTGGAAATTTGGCGTACCCTGGAACTGAACTCTATTTTGAAAGGACGAATAGATTTTCGAAATGTGAGATATACTGAAAACGCCAATTTATGTTGGTAAAGATAAGTTATCTGGAGGATGCCAATTCATGTAAGAAAATGGCAATACATTAAGCAAAAGAAAAAAAATGTATGTAGGAAAAAAGGCCACAAACCTTTGCAATACATTTTTGTACAAACTAACTTCTTCTTTCCCCTTTCGATTACAGGACCAGCTTAAGCGAGAAATGGAAATAGAGATAAATCGATCTGGCCGAGTATCCTTAATTGATCTAGCTGACATAATAGGAGTTGATCTGTACCACATAGAGAGGCAAGCAGAGAGGATTATTGCTGAAGTTGCAGGTCTAGTGATGGTTCATGGAGAAATTATCTCTCAATCTTACTGGGATTCAGTTGCTGAGGAGATAAATGAGAAGTTACAAGAGTGTAGCCAGATGTCTCTTGCCGAAATTGCAGCTCAATTGCATATTGGTTCAGAACTTGTTGTCTCGTTTCTTGAACCACGTCTTGGCACAATGGTGAGTAGCATCTAATCAATTACTCTATGAAGTTCAATTGTAAAATTATCTCACTGTTTGTCCATATCTGTAGAAAAGAATCGTGATTTTTGATATTTGCATAAGGTAAACATTGTTCAAAATGTCAGAATGCACAAGAACAATCTAACTGAATACCATCTTCCTTTTGAAGTTTATTTTCTTTTCCAAAACATTGATAGTTTGTTTTTGGTTAAACAAATTATCAGGGTTAGGGTTTTACAGAAGATGAGGTAGAGAGTTAGAGGGAAAGAGCTAGATGGAGTGAAATTCACTCTTCTTTTGCTCCAATACGAGGCACTAATGGGTTAGAAATGTGTTAGGATTTTTGAACATGGGGCATAATGGTTCTTTTCTTTGATTCAGTTAGTGCTCTTCTTAATTATAATGTTCTTACAAATACTATATTAGTGGATGTGGATCTCTTTTGCAAAGTTCTCTTATTTGCTTTTGTGAATGGGCAAGGATTACTGTTAACTGCTCTTTATATTGCAAATCAGGTGAAAGGGAGGCTAGAAGGTGGGCAGATATACACACCAGCATATGTGCAAAGGATAACTGCCATGGTGCGTGGGGCAACCAGGGGCATAACTGTCCCAACAAATTTGCCTATCGTTTGGAATTCTTTACAACAACTGCTTCAAGACATAGATGGTGCGAGTGGGGTATCAGTAGAAGGTACCTTTTTTCAATCCATATTCAATGGGTTGCTAAAGGATGGAGCTGTCCTTGGTTCACTCCGAGCTGGTGTACAGTGGACCCCAGCTGTAAGTGACACCTTTTGTTTGTGTCCTGTCTGAATTCAGCTTCTGTTCTTGTTGTACTACTGAAAAATGGTTGATGGCAGGTTTTTGCGCATGCCCAGAAGGAGTGCGTGGATTCCTTCTTCTCACAGGTTTTAACACATTTTATTTTAATTATTGGTTTTTGTATTCAAACTTGTTTTATCGTTTTTAACATATTTGATGGGTCACAATCACAGAATTCCTACATCAGCTATGATGTGCTTCACAAGCTTGCAATTCCACAACCTAAGCAGTACTTACAGGTAAATCCAGCATATCCAGCTGTAACTTCAAATCAAGATAAGCGGTATGATATTTTTCTAATTTTTTTTATTTGATATTACAAATTTAGACGAGATATCCAGACGGTATTCCACTGGAGGCTGTCTATGTTCACCCATCTATGGTGGATATGTTAGATGCTGCTGTCAGTGATGCTGTAGATCATGGCAACTGGTAACACAATATTTCTTGAAATTAACCAAATTCCAGTGTGATTTTATTTTTTAATTGTTATCAAGACTATTGACATTATTTCATGATAGGATTGATTGCCTTTCTGTGTTGCCTTCATACATTGTGGGTGCGGATGCTTCTAAGATTTTGTCTTTTTGTACATCTATACAGAAGGCAACCAAGGTTTTCCCATTCGTTCTTTCTTTAATTTGTTTATTCTGAACCTGCTTTTCTTGTTGCTAATTATTGTCTTATGCCAGTCTTCATCTGCAGTCATTCTAGGGGACTCGTGTGTTTTCAGTACTGCTTTTATCAAGGTAAGGTTGCTAAATTTTCTGTGAAATTGAATATGAGGAATATTTCTTACAGGAATCTTTCAGCAATTTCATCCTAAAAGATATCTGTAACAAATTAAAAATTACCAATTAACTTTGCCTTTTACAGGTAATGTTCGATCGACTAGAAAAGGAACTAGACTCCTTTATTTTTGCAACCAATCAAACCAAAAATCCCAAGACTGGGCCAATCTCAAAGCAACAAGCAGAGTCAAAAGATGTAGATGATGATGAGGCTGGCAATGCGAGTATACCTGAAAAGGGCAAGAAGAGAAGAGGCAAAACAACAAAAGGTGGTAATTTTGACAAGGATGAAGATGCACAGGAAATTGTCCCCGCTAAAGGAAAGAAAAATCAGAGAAAAAATAAAGATGTTGGTTCAACTGGTGGTAAAAAAGGTTCTGATAAAGTAAAAGAGGAGAACTCGAATGTTGCAGTAGAATGGATTGTGGAGAAAATCACATCTCTCACCCCTGAGCTAGAGGAAATGGGAGGTCAGAACAAAAAAAAATGTTTTATTTGAAGGCATTTCATGCAATCTTTTAGTTTAATCCCATGTTGAATTTGCTTTTAGTTCCTTTTTGGGTTTATATATTTGTATCATATGACTGAAGTTTTTAACATGGTGCCAATGCACCCCACCTCAACCAAGACCCACTACCTGCTGGTACACTTAATTCTTTGTTGGGCTTGGTTTTTGGATGCTTAAGACTTTATAATTGGCAATTATTGGTAAAACCTGAAACTTCTTTTCTAAGAATTTCTATATTGAGCATAGCTTATTGAATTAAAATCAAACTCAATATAATTTTCTATTAATGATTGGTCAACAGATTCAGAAGAGCTAATTAGGCAATTGGCCTTGCACTTGAGACCAATGCTAATTGATTACTACAAAAAGAGGAAGAACACATTATTATCTGAGAATTCTGAAAAGAGGAGGAGGCTTCTTGATTCTCTACAAAAGCATCTTGATGAGGTACTTTCCCTCAATAGGCCTTTTTAATAGTTCAACTTGCCTCTGTAGTCCATAGGTGGTACTACTAGTGTTTTCATTAGCATGCTGATCCTCTCTCATTCTCTATCTTGTTAACTTTTTGATGTGTTTTTGCAGGCTGTGCTAGATTTGCAGATGTATGAGAAAGCACTTGATCTGTTTGAAGATGACCCATCTACCTCTGTATGCTGCACTGTCTATATCTACTATTTAATTTATATGAGTTTATCTCTTTTAAGAATGAAACTCTTATTTCCTCAATTGAGATTATTTTAATGGAACGTGCAGATGGTTGCACCTTAAGAATGCCACGTTCATAATTTTGACTGCTTTATTAACAGTTACATTCTGCCTTTAAAAAAAGGAATAGAAACAACATTAGATTTTCAATTAATTTTAGCTTATATGTCATGCTATATTGCTATCTAATGTTAAAGAGAGCAGATCATGTAGTCATATCATTACAGTTGGTTTAAAATAATTGTAGGCTATCTTGCACAAGCATCTTCTAAAGACTATGGCTGCTCCTGTTGTTGACAAACTCCTCCATACTCTTGTAATCATCCCTTTCTTTTTTCACACTGAATATTTGAGCTCCATAGTTGTTAAGAAATAATGTGAGCCATTGATTCTTGTAGGATGTGGACAATAAATTGAAAAATGGTGTAGAAGTTGACAGCCAAAATGAGACCTTGCAACTTAGCACTGCTGATCGTACATCTGTGGTACTTCTTTTGTTCTTATGTATTAACTTGTGGTTCTTGGCGACTGGCTTATTTACCAAAGAATAATTTGTTTGGTACCTACTCTAACATTAGGAATATAATAATTTAATTTGGTGTAGGCAAAAACTTTGGCTGGTACACTGTCAACTAAGGTCCAAACCTTAGTTGAAGCATTAGAGGGGAAGGTTCGTTTATGCATCCCACAAATTTTAAATTCTGTTATTGCAAAAACTTAATATGACCTAAGAGTTTTTGAATTTATGTGACAGAGGGTTGATGCCTTTATGGATGTGTTAAGAGCTGTAGCAGAAGAGAGGTATTTTCTCAGCATTTTTCTTTGTTTCCTTTGTTGGTGTTAAATTGACCTTTTTTTTCTTTTTTCTAAAAATCTATCTTATAGTGGTTTGCTAGTGAAAAAGCTTGATAGAAGAGTAGAAAGATCAATGCTGCATTCCTACCGTAAGGTATCTATTATGAAAAATTAAAATCGATCCTATTCTACTTTCTATATGTATTGAACTTGTAGCATGTATTTGTTAACTATAAGTTTGTTGATTATTGTGATTGTCAATGTTAGGATTTGACAACACAGGTCTCTTCAGAGACTGATAGCATTGCTCTCCTCCCAAAAGTTGTTGCACTACTCTTTATACAGGTTTGGTATTCTGTCTTCCTTGATGTCATGCAATTTGCTTTTAATATGTACAGTATAATATAAATATGTTTACACTCTTTTTAGGTATACAACAAGGCTATCCAAGCACCTGGAAGAGCTATATCTGCTTTAATTTCACACCTGAAGGTAAAGTCAAAGAACAGAAAAAGAAAAAAGGAAGATATAGCTCCATTTAGCTTTAGGCTTTTATTATAAATTTGGTCTGCCACCTTCCAAGACCAGAAAAATTTCTTAAAGATTCGAAATAGCACTGAAGAAGCTAATGAGAATAGAAGCAACACATAACATGATAGCATCAGAAAACAATGAGAACATATCAAATTAAGACCTGATCAGTAGCATTTGGGGTACATTTTTGGCATTGGAGACTGACGTGCTCTCTGAAAATTTGGTCATTTGATAATACAGGAGAAGTTGCCTGATGCAATGTGCAAGCTGTTGACTGACTATCACAATGCTACTGTGATTCTCATATCCTTGCAAGCTGCGGCAATGGGAACTGTGAGTTGAAAAACATTTTATTTTTGCAAGATATGAGTTTTTTTTTTTATGGTTTTATTATATCTTATTTTGTGTTACACAGGAAGATGAAGATTGTTCGTCTGATAGAATTCTGACAAAGAAGGAATTTCTAGAAGAAAAGATGCCAGAGCTGAAATCACTGAGCTTGGGTTCGACAAACTCAGAAAACTAGGGTTGCACTAGAAAAATTTAAAAATAAGAGATTCTCATGTATATTTTTCTAAGCAATTATAGGGAAGATGGAAAGGTTGTAATTGTTCTTGCGGTGATTCTGAGGACAATTTTGTTGTGCTAAATAATTGAAGTTGATATGAATGTTAATAGCTAGGTATTGAGAGCTTTGCGACCCTAGTAGTACCACCTCTCAGTGAAGGGGAGGCTTTTCTCGTGGTTATACTGTGTTAGTTATTTTAAGATGTGAACATCAGTTTTGGCCGGGTTAGTTTGCAACAATTTCATTCGTTTAATGATGCTAAGAGATAATGATGTCATACAATTGACCTTTTGTATGTATACATCCTTTTCGTTTGGTTTTGAGACAATGCAGGATAACTTATTGCATTTTCATCATAGTTTTAGATAACCACCTACGTTTGGAAATAAAAAAAAATACTTATAACTTTTTGTAAGGACTCAAATATCCTTCGATCTAATATTTATAGGTAACCAAGAGACTGGAATAACGAGATAATTCACTATAGCTATGTTTGATTTAGAGATAAAATGTGGAGATAAAAGAGAGAACTTTTATCATCATTATCACAAAAAGATAAAGAGTTATTTCTTTATTCGTTTATTATGTCCACTCTAAAATTTAACTAAGGATTATGTTTGGGAATGAAATAAAACAGAGAGATAAGGAGATAATTCGTATCCTATGTGATGGTAGTGATAAGAGTTAATTTCTTATCCCACACTTAATCTTTCAAAAAAAAATATAATCCAAAATAATAAATTTTGAGTCGGAGATAATCTTGAGAGTAATATAGAATCCATCAGAAAAGGGCACCGTTAAGATCAGATTTGTTCTCTAATAGGGTTTAATTTGGCTATATTATTTTGGACAACAAAAATTTGGATGGTTTTTGAAACGTTTGACATAAAATTAGAATTATTTAAGATGAATTTAATATAGATATGTAGATGGGATCTACTTTCTTGTCGAGTTTGGAGATTTTAGTGGAGTTGGATGTTTATTGATGGAGTTTAAACGTGGATTGATAGAAAATGAAGATAATAAGGTATTATAGAAGCAATGGATGTAGCTTGTGGGCAAATTTAAGAGAGAGAGAGAGATGATTTTATCCATTGTGGGATAACAATTAATTTGTTAAGGAAAAGGGAAATAAGTATTGTTTTTTAAGGGGCAATTTTACAAATTACCCTTCTTCTTAAAAAGTTAAAATAAAATATTCTTACATCTAAAATTTTCAACAAAATATTCGAATGGATCTCATTAATTTGATTATTACCCTCCCCTTCCCTCACTTCCTTTCAAATTCAATTTTCATATTTTTAAGATTTTAATTTAATTTTCGTAATAAAAATATTCATAATCTCCAATAATTCATAATTTAAAAAATTTAACTTTATATTTTAAAATAATACATATGAAATATTTATTTTAAAAAATATAATTTTTAAAAGATGTTGCTTCAAAAACTTCAAGTGCAAAAAATTAAATTTGTGAATCTTAAATTTTGAATATTTGTAGTTGCTTCAATTTTCAATTTGAGGCGTCAAATTGCGTTACTTTGAAATATAAAAAGATGTAAACTCTAAATTTAATTTTATGAAAAATGTTTATTAGAAATGTCAAATTTTTTTGAATTCATGAACTTTAAATTTTTAAAATATCATATAATATCGATCAAACTCTAAAATAGTTTCGAATTTTGGTGAAAATTTAAAATGTTAAATCTAAAATTTTTAATTTTAAAATTTAAAGACAAATAATTTAATTTTTTTAATTTATGAAAATAGTGAAATCATATTTTCAAAAATGTTTGGTAATTTATGCTGAGTAGTGAAACTAGTGATTTTCTATGTGAAATAGAATGAATTAAATATTGTTATGTTTAGATATAGAGCTCTATTGTATGATATTTAGTAAATTTAAGTTCTTAATATATGTCAAACGAAATTTTTTTATTTTTGTAACTATTTATTTTCATAAAACTAAATTTAAAGACTTCTATATTTTTAATAATTTAAAATAACACAATTTGATGCCTTAAATTGAAAATTGAAGCAATTACAAAATATTCAAATTTAAGATGTGTACATTTAAACTTTTGCATTTGAAGTTTTTGAAGCATCATCTTTTAAATATTATATTTTATTTAAATAAATACTTCATAAATATTATTTTAAAATATGAAGCTAATTTTTTTAAATTATGAATTACTAAAAATTATGAACATTTTTATTACGTTAATTGAAAATTAAAATATTAAAAATCCGGAAAATAAATTGGAAGAAAGTGAGGGGAAGGAAAAGAGAAGGGAAGATGAGAGTAATGATCAAGTTAATAGAACCAATATGGATATTTTATTGAAAAATTTAGATGTAAACGTATTTTGTTTAAATTTTTTAAGAGGAAGGATAATTGATAAAATTGTCAGTTTTTTAAGTAGATAAATATTCTTTGATAATACTTTTTATAGATTTGTTTTCGATAGAATATGCGAAGTACTTGGCTTGACGGACACATCACACACCAAGGTAATTCGGTAACCCCAAGGGATGTAAGAGGAGAACACTTCCTTTCCCTTATTAAAAATCTCAAAGAATTTTCTATTTTTGTGCTCTCTCTCTCTCTCTCTCTCTCCCTCGTTCTCTCGTTCGCTCTGGGTTGATGGATGCTACTTAGCGCCTTATGGTTTTGTTTTTAAAATTATAATCCCAGTTCAAATTGGTTTTGCCCCAGAAGAAGATTCACTTCATCTGATTGGCGTCAACTTGAGCTTCTGCTACGTCTCTTACTGACAAATATATATGGAAAGCTCATCTCAAAATACTGAGAAAAGGAGGAGGCTGCTAGATTCTCTACAGAACACTCTTGATGAGGTACCCGATTTTAATTTCCCCAGTTTGCCCTTACAATAATCAAGAGCTGGTACATTTGGTGTTCTTTACGTGCTCACGAAACCCACATATGGCAATCAAATAGGACGCATTGTGTGATTATTCTAATTCTCTTCTACTAATTTAACCTAAGTTCAGTTTTATATCAGGCGAACACTGAACAGCCGACTAAGGATTTCAGTAACCAAATTATCTAATTGCAGTTACTTTTTATCTTTTATCTTTTGTTTTCTTAACAGGCCGTGTTAGACTTGCAGATATATGAGAAAGCCCTTGCTTTATTTGAAGATGACCCTTCTACATCTGTATATTGCAAATTTACAGAATTCAATATCATCTATTTTTATAAATGATTTTCATTTTTCTTTTTTCCATTGTATTGTTATTTTCTCACAAATGAAAGTTTACTCTTAATTTAATTAGCTTTAAACATTGTCTAGGCTGTCTTACACAAGCATCTCTTGGAAACCATGGCTGCTCCTATTGCTGACAAGTTCCTTCAAATTCTGGTAATTTTCCTTTCTGAAATCCTTCTGGTAATTGTTAGCAAATGATTCTAACCATCAATTTTTATAGGATATGGATAACAAATTGAAGAATGGTGTAGATATAGGAGGTCATACAAATGAGACCTTGCCACTTACTGCTGCTCACCGTGCTTCATTGGTATTGTTTTCTCTAAATGCATTAATTCTTGGTGAATATTATTATTCGGTTGGCACATAATGCAATGCTATACATGTCATTCTTTAATTTATCCAGGCAAAAGCATTGCCCAAGACACTGTCGGTTAAGGCGCAATCTTTGGTGGAAGCATTAGAGGGGGAGGTTGTCTATTTAACCCAATCTAAAATATAACTTAGTTCTGATCTCTATGTTTGTTATGACTTGCAAGCTTTCCTTCAACTTATGTTACAGAGGGTAGATGCTTTTATGGATGCTTTAAGAGCTTTGGCAGAGGAGAGGTATTGATGTGTTTCCATAATATTTTTCCCATCTATCCTTCATGTTAAAATCCAATTGGTTTTTGTTTGCTTGTTTATTGTAGTGGTTTGTTAGTGAGGAACCTTGATGAGAGTTTGGAACTGTCCAAATTGCATGCCTACCATAAGGTAATGCCCTAATAAATTGGAAGTGATTTTTCTGGCCCATTTTCTATTTCCTTTGAAACATGAGCTAGTACACAGTAAAAGTTTGTTATCTACAATGTTGTGCAAACTTTTACGGTGCATCGTAGGATTTGACGGCACAAGTTTCTTCAGAAACTGATGTCATTGCTCTCCTTCCAAAAGTTGTCGCCTTGCTCTTTTTGAAGGTTTGCATTCTTACTTGTAACATCCATTTTTCTCTGCTTAAAAATAAATATGTGTTTTCATTTCCAATATTTAAAGATTCTAAATAATTGTTTCACTTCTGTGTAGGTTTACAACAAAGCTATCCTAGTACCTGGAAGGGCCATGTCTGCTGTAATTTCACGCTTGAAGGTAAAAATGAAAGAAAGGGAGGAACAAAGTAGTTTTATTTTGATTTTAGCTGCAACAGTTCTGTTTTTGTTCTAGTTCTCTGAATGCTGGTTTGGCATCATTCTGATCCAGTACCTTTCATATATAAGCATGGAAGAAGCAAATGAAAAAGACAAAGGGACAAAACAGCATGAATCCAAGCAAAACAACAAAATATTAGCAAATCAAGATCTGATTGGTACCTGACTAATATGGGGTGGTACATTCAGGTTTGATACTAGTATAAGAGACTGATATGGACACTATTAAGACTAGAGAATGTAAAATTACAGGATAAATTATCGGAGTCGGCATTTAAGTTGTTAACGGATTATCACAATGCTACTGTCACTCTCTCAGCCTTGCGAGTTGCTGCAACTGGAGCTGTGAGTAAAAGAGTGTACAAGTATTTTCCCTTCTATTAAGAATTTCTTGTGATTTTTGAGTTATCTAATTTTGTGCTGTACAGGAAGGCGAAGATTGCTTGGCGGATAGGATACTGACAAAGGAGGAGCTTTTAGAAGAAATGATGCCGAAGCTCAAAGCACTGGCATTGGGGAGCCCAGAAAAATAGAGTAGCAACAAACTAAGTTTGACAGCAAAAAAAAAATATATATATATATATATATATAATGTTTCATGTTCGTGTCTGTGACCGAATAAAGTGGGATTTGCAGTGCTTTAACAGCTTTTGTTGATATCGTGTAATATAATCCAAGAGAAACTCGAAAGTCTGTTGGTAAAGAATGTTTTAAAGATTTTCTGGTGCAGATAAAATAATAATTGGAGAATCTTTGAACCTTTTTTGATGCTGGTTATTACAGGCTTGCTTTAGAATTTCTCCATTCCTGCGAGTATGATTTATGGGGACCACTGGACAGTGGTGGGTTAAAGGGCCTCTATTAGGCCCACAGCCTCTTGAATTTTAACCTCTATGCAATTCAATAGAGGTTAAAAGGGAAAAAAAAGGAAAAAGGGAACGACCACAGTGGGAGTCGAACCCACGACCTTCTGATCCGAAGTCAGACGCGCTAATCCACTGCGCTATGCGGTCACTTGGTGGTAATCTATATGTCTCTATATATCACTGCGCTCCAGTCAAAAGTAATGTTGACCAATAGAAAATCCAAGAATGTACACCACCTTGAACTTGGGCACTGTTCTGTTTGTCTCTCCACCGAGAGCAAGTTGGAAATTCTAGGCTGCACCGCTCACACTCTTTAAGTGTTTGTCTCCTCTCCTAATTCGGCTCCCTCCCTTTATAATAAATAAATATACATATCAGGCTTTTCAACTGTTCTTCTTGTTTCCACTAATTAATAAATTAATTAATTCTTCTGTTTGTGTCTGGTCTTGCATTGGTATTCTCTTCATTTGTCTCGTGTTTCGCTATGCCTATATGCTACTGACAACTCAATTCCTGTTCCTGTTCCTCACTTTATATATATAATATATGGTATATGGCCTAAATTAAATTAAACTTCTTTAATTACACACAAGAATGATGTCAAGCCAATTGAACTACGCTAAGGACCTGGTTAATTTCCATGTCAATTTGACCGTCTCAGAATTAAACACTTCTTGGAAATACAATATATACTTCCCCATTTGAAATGTTTCAATGCACATTTTCAAGAGAATACCAATGCAAGGCCAGACACAAATAGAAGGGTTAGCTTGTTTTGTCATTCCTATATAGCTAGGTATCGGTATTAATTTTTATTAAGTCTCAATATGTAATTAAGCCAACTTCATTCCAATAAAAATAATTATCTTTGCACACTTTTCAATTTTTAAATGCTAGATTAGAGCTTGTTGAATTTGGAGAGGCCCAGAGGACATGCACTCTGATGTGAGAGGGGACAGGGCTATGTGGTATCGTTTTGGATGAATATATATATGTATATATGCTTTCTCAATGAATGGATGTTAATGATTCCCTCACTTTTTTTAAGCAAAAAAAAATTGGGATAAACAGATAGTAAGTTCTTTTTTTTCGCAACCAATAACATAACAGACTAAAAAAGAACTTTGGTACTTGAAAAGGACCAAAGAAGAAGAGAAAGGAAGTACAACAATTTCACACTTCATAGAAAAACAAAAAGTACATATCATATTCAACTTCTCTATTCCATACGACAGTACCAAACTGAAATTGATTCCCCCAGATGTAAACCACATCCACATGCATGCTCCAACCCAGTTCACATTTCTCATTTTTGACCATATCATTAATTGACAACCTGAAACAATTGATGCTCAGCTTTTGCTAACTTTGCATGGTGCATCTTCTTCATTTTCTTTGGAACTTGAACCTTCATGTTACTAGTTACCAGTACATATATATATAGATATATGTGTCTATGTATAAAGACTATAATTAGAATGAAACAGAGGCACGAGCTGGAGATGAATTCCAAAACTGAGCACTTTTAACCTTGGAGACACTACTAAGCACACCTAGAGGTGTCACATCTCCTTTTACCGTCACCTTTTTTGAAGCCAAATCTATGTTAAATGATGTCACCCCTGTTTCAGTGTACAACAATTAGTTCAGAAATTAATGTTAAAAAAATAAATTAATAAGATGTTACAGACAAAACCCAAAACACAACACCAGCAAATTTGTTATATACCTTCCATCTTGGAAATATACTTCTTAACCTTATCAGCACAACCCTTGCAATGCAAAGAGACCCTCAGTTCTACTATCTATATAAAATAGCCCAACTCAAATATTAGTCAGAGGTTTGTTAATAAAAATAAAAACAAAAAAGGAAGTGGTATGCATAAATATGCCCCAGGAAATTAATTTAATTGTACCTGATCCTGCGTTCTAGTAGAGCATGACCTTAACATAACTGGCTTATTTTCTATTTCTGACTGAACCTTGGTACAAGAACTCTCCACAAGTACCAAATCAGACGCTGGTACTGGTGCTGGTGCTGGCATCACTGGTTGGTGCTCCGGAAATGTATCAATAAAAGAAGGCACCGATTCATCCAGTTGTACCTGAGATGATTTCAGAAGATATCTAGAGGAGTCCACAGGACTGATCAACTTGTTGCTAGGTTTTGGCAGGTTTTGTGGGGGGCTTCTGGATTTTTGGTTTGACTTATCAGGTTTTTTTCTTTTTGGGTCTCTTAAATGAGTGGAATGGCGAACAATGCTGTTAGAGATGGCGGCGGAGGCAGAGGAAGAACAAGAGAAGCTAGCTCTTTTCATGTCTCTTAGGAGGAGAAGAACCATTTTCTTTTTTCTTCTCTTTTGTATATATAGTAGTTTACTGTGAAAAGAGAATTAATGCATGCGCAAGTAAGAGAGGAAAGAGAGAGAGCTTAAGGTATCAACAATCGGTGCTCTTTTTATATATACTTGGATTGGACAATAATAGAGAGTATGGTGGGTCCAATTACCTTGTTCTTTTAACTTTGAATTTCCAAATTGTGTATATGAAAGAAATCAATTCAAGGCGCTTTATTAAGGATAATACCAACTTGTGTATTAACAAATATAAATGAGCACGGTGCGCAAATAAGTTTGTCCTGCCAGGAAAATTAATATTAATTAATATTATAGGAGCTTCTTGTCACAACATGTTGCATCATGTACTTGGAAATATATAGTTTTCATTAATTATTGCTGCCTACTCAAGAGTAGATATGAGAATATGAAAAATAAAAGATAGAATAAAAGTACACAGGGCCCCCCTCAATTCATGGAAAAGAAACTGAAAAATGTTGCAAGTAATGGTTTTAATTTGACCCCAGCAAAAGAGCAACTAGCTAGCTGTGGAAACTTCCGGCATTCTGTGCCATTTTTCAATTTTAACTTTGGATCAAGGTCTTTAACCTTAATTACCCCACATATGTCATGATTAGAGCTAGCCTTTTGTTAGCTTAATTTATGAATTTATGAATTTGGTTAATCATTACTTCCAACCATCTCATAGCCACTTGGTAGTATTACACATTAATTAATTAATTAACTAATTAATTAATTAATTGTTCATAAGCTTCCCCCAAATTCACCAAAAAAAAAAGAAAATATTGTAAAATTTCACATCAGCGATGGTTGCATCGAAAATATTCCTTTTAGCTTGAGAAAGTTGAAATTCTCAAATCACTAGTATATGTATTGAAATGGTTGGGAATAAAAACATAAACAATTGAGTGTATAATTAAGCAGAAATGAATGTTACTCCGAGGATTACCTTTTATTAGTAAATTTTATTGGATCATATAAAGAAGTATTCGGAGGACTATTTGGTCATTCTAATATTTGTTTAGTTTATTTAAAGAAGTTATTATTGATGCCGAGACTAGCCGGTCAAATTTTGTTTATGTGATTGTAATTAATTTTCTATTTAACTGATGGGCCAGTGCTTTAAGCCTTACTCAAATTAATTAATTAATTAGTTACTTAAGGTGTTGTGATTATTAATGTATAAGAAGAAAAGCATTCAACTTCACTCCAGTAAAAAGAAAACTGGAGATATTGTGGATTTAAAAGAGTAAATTATTCAGACCAGACCAGAAACTTTCCGCAGGGATGGTTAATTAATTGAGTTGTGTTATGGTATATAAAATATATGTTCTTTTATAAAAAAATTATGTACAGAAATCATGTATGAACGGGCATAGATGATTCGGTGGTCAATGGGCAAATTAATTAAGTTGGAGCAGTTGAGTGGTTTTATTTTATTATTATATTATTAAACTTGAATTCTAGTAAAATCAGGCATCTCACATGATGCCCACAAGAAGAGGTAGCTTTCCTCAAAATAACTGATAGCAACTTCGACTTCTAGTTCTAGGTTTGGTTGGCCTAGCTATCCTATCACAGATTCTAATTTCTAAACACAAACGCAAATCAACCAGACAAATACAATCAAAATATTGTTAAGAATTGTTCACTATTAAATTCAGTAAACAAAGAAAGACTCGAGCACCTTTCTTTTGATATTACATAGGTAGAGATGAAAATATTGAGCTACTTCTTTAGGTAGATGTATTACACGATTTTATTTTTTTAATTTGATATTTTGCAATCTGTAAGTGAGAAAAACAAATTACAAAACTGAATTTTTTGAAATTAGAAAAATTCACAAACGATAAATGTGAACTACTTTTTGGTTTGCATGTAATATCTGCAAACTTTCTCTACGCAATATAACATAGTTAGATTCGCAATCTTTTTCCTGCAAACATTTTAGTTTGAAATTTACACTTTTCTTAACTCTTGCTCATATCTTTTTTCTTCAACTTATCATATAAAAAAGACTAACAATTAGCAAGGCTAACAATTTTAAGATGTGGCATGTATGTCGTGTCAAAGGTAAGAAAGAATCTCTAGTTACTTTCTTATAAAAAAACCTCTTCATTTCAATGACTTAATTATATGGAAGATTTGAAACGGGCTAAAAGCAAATTACTTTAGATTGTTCAGATATATAAGATCATTCACAGTTAAAGGTTGCGAATTCCAATTTCTAAATTCACACTCTTTTACATGTTACAAAATACAAATCAGATGCTTCTTTCGGTTTCCCTGACTGGCTGGGTCCACCTGCTCCCAAATATATAATATATAATTAAGCTAATAAGCGTGTGGATATATTGGGCTATTTTGCATTCGGTGTTATTGATGGGCCAATGGATATTCTGTTGGGCAAAGCCAAGCTTGGGCTGTTTCAATGCAGTACCTGTACCACCATCTTAATTTAATATAATCGACCATTAATTAATTAATTGTGTAATAATACTTAATACTAGGATTTGTGCGTCAGGGGTGATCGCCATTCCATGTTCTTTTGCAAAACTATCCTCTGCTGCCAATTGTGTCAAATTAAGATTCTTATTCTATTGGGCAAAGCAAAGCTGGGGCTGTTTCAATCCAGTACCAAGAAAGAAGAAATTTAATAATTTATATTCATATATACTTCCTTCGTTTTTTATTCTATGTATAATGCTTCCAGATCCAGAATAGGCCATATAGAATAGAGCCGTAGGAGATCTGGAGTCGTCATTCTTACACCTAGCTAGTACTCATACACCTGTGAGCCACAGACCGTGGAGCTCAAAATTTTTCACAAGGTCTGCAAGGCCTGGTCTATCCAACGCTTCAGTTAGTCAACTTGCAACTTGGAGAAATTCTGGCCACTTACAACTTGAGGAGTTTACAAAATCAAAATCAAACGAGCATCGCACTAATTCGGTCTCTATAAATTGACAGCTAGCTATTCTCTTCTCCCTCATTACCCCTCAATTAAAGCAAACATCAATGGTGGTCCAAGTTTTGGTAAAGGCGGCTGATGGCGCTCCCGATGAACTTGGGGACTGTATGCTAGCTATTGCTAATTCCTTCATTCTTTCCTTATTAATTTCTTTCTTAATTGATTATTGATCATATACTTCTAATTATGAACCATTTTTGCAAATGAATTGGTGTAGGTCCATTTTGTCATAGAGTTCTTCTGACGCTTGAGGAGAAGAATGTGCCGTACCAGCTGACGCTGGTAAATCTCAGCAACAAGCCTGACTGGTACAATATATGTATATTTGTTTCAATTAGAAAGGGATAAAGGGCATGTTCTTCTATTTGTATGTTCTGTCTGAACTCTGAATCCATGAGCAAAATCATACAATGAATAACCAGGTTTCTGGAGATAAACCCGGAGGGAAAGGTGCCAGTGTATAAGGATGCTGACGGGAAGTGGGTCCCGGATTCAGACGTGATTACACAAATAATTGAAGAAAAGTACCCGGAGCCTTCCCTTGTTACTTCTCCCGAATACTCCTCCGTGTATGATGCTCCCTTAGTCCCTTTATTACCTTTCTCTTTTTCTCTTGTTCTGTCCCGACACCAGCAATCACACTATTAGATATTAAATTTCTCTTGTTTTCATTTGTACACACGCATTAAAAGGGACTCAGCTTTTGTTCATAAAATAAAAGTTTGAATTTTATTTGTTAACATACATAACAGGGGCTCAAAGATATTTCCTCGCTTTGTCAATTTCTTGAAAAGTAAGGATTCTACTGATGGAGCGGAGCAGGCATTATTAGACGAGTTGCACTTGTTTGATGATCATCTCAAGGAACATGTGCGTATATATATATATATATATATATATATATATATATATAATTTCCCTTTTCTAATTTATTAATTTTAAGTTTCTCTTCTCTTAATTTCTTTTGAAAGAAATTAGTAGAAATTAAGAAACTTTTACCAGTTATTATACTTAAATTTAAAGGGGCCATATGTAAATGGGGAGAAGATATCAGCAGTAGATCTGAGCGTTGCACCGAAGCTTTATCATATGGAGGTTGCATTGAGGCATTTCAAAGGCTGGAAGGTATCAGAGAGCTTCGCAGATCTTCATGCCTACACAAAGGTATTAATATTATATATTCCTCATTCGATTTGTCATACTTATAATTTTGTTAGCTAGATTAATTGAGTTCTCTGCTTTTGCTGTGGTTCTGTTCCTCCATGATAAATTAATCATTTCTCATTGTAATAAGTATGATTTGAAATGTATGTTCCTTCTTGTTTCAATGCTGATAATATATACATTTACTTTCAGCTTATTTTCAGTAGAGAATCTTTTGCAAAAACGAAGGCAGCTGAGGAGTATATGATTGCCGCATGGACTGCAAAGTTAAGTTCTTGATTATTACATATATTAATTATAACGGGAGTTAAATGGACATATTCTATGCGCGCGCGCTTCATTGTTATTATTGTTTGTATCTGTTATTTATAACCTATTTGCATGTATTCTTTTTGTGTGTATGTATGTAATATCCACAAGAATTAGTGTTGCTTCCATTCATGTTGTACCGTCATTAATTGTCACTAAATATTAATTTCATAAAGTGCTTGCGATTGCTTCATTTCTATTGTATTACAAGCAAAAGCTAACTAATCTAACATTTTTCCTATAATTTTCATACACCAATATTGATATTTCGGCTAAATAGGATTAATGTTTGCCTGAGATACGAAACTCACTTGTGTTTCTAGAAAAGAATATAGTAGAACAATTGATTTTCAACATGGATAGTATGAATTAATCAGATAGTTACAAAGGACTCGGAGAGGTTATTGACGCTACACAGGAAGCATCCATTTATGATAAAAAGGGAGATTCGCTAATAATGAAGACCTCTGATTCTAACAGATTAATTACCTCTGTAACAAATTCTGTTAGTATAGATGATTAGAGTTAGTTACTATTGAGAAATGACGAAAATAGTGGAAATTTTTATTTTCACCAAAACTGATCTCTAATACACTCTTACTTCTTTTATATACATAGCTGTGAATACACTAGCCGTTAGTTCCTCCTTTGTTACCGTTTCCTAATTAATGACATGTCTCCTAATTAATGACTAATCTTAGATTACTATGCTTGATTAAATCCTAGCCATTGATCAATGATGATACATTTCTGAGATCAAATATTAATATTCTCAACACTCTCTCAAGCTAGGACTATAAATGTCCGTTAGTCCTAGTTTGCTTGTTATTTCGTTAAAGGGTCTTGACTCGAGTCCTTTTGTGAAGACATCGGCAAGTTGATCTCGACTTTTTATGTATGGTGTCTCGATTTCTTTGGCTTAGACTTTCTCTCTTATAAAGTGACAATTTATTTCAATATGTTTCGTTCTTCTATGAAAAATTGGATTTGATGCAATGTATTTTGCAGTTTGATTATCACAAAATATTTTCATAGGTTTATGATTTGTAATACCCAAGTCAGTTAATTCACTTGCAGTGGATGTGATAATTTGATATCTTGCTTCAATGCTTGATCTTGCTATAACATTTTAATTTTTTGCTCTTCCAAGTAATTAGGTTCTCGTCTACAAATATAATATGCAGTAGCTTGTTGTTGATTTTCAATCAAAATTTTCTGCCCAATTTGCATCGAAAAAAACATACACTTCATTAAAATTATTATTTTTCATCATTATTCCTTTTTCAGGTATTCCTTTTAAATATCTTAAAATTCTATTGATTGCTTCTAAGTGAGTTGTTATTGGAGAATGTATAAACTTACTAATTTGACTTATAGCAAATGAAATGTTAGGCCTAGTTATCGTTAAATAAATTAATTTTTTTTATAAGTCTTTGAAATCGATTTATATCCTTTAAAGGTTCACCATCATCAGAGTTTAATTTACATTTACTTTCAACAAGTGTCAAGGCCGGTTTTGTTGCTAAATTTCCGGTTTCTTTTAAAAGATCTAGTATATATTTTCTTTGACATGTAAATGGTCCCTTTTTTGAACATGTTAATTTTATTTCAAGAAAATATTTTAGTCTACCCAAATCTTTAATTTCAATTTTTTCTTTTAGTTGACATTTGACTTCATTTATGTCCTCTTGTACACTTCCTGTAATAATAATATCATCAACATAAACTAATACTATGATAATATTTTTACCGGTCTTTTTAATGAATAATGATGAATCTACACTATTATTTTAAAACTGTAAGATATAAGAAAAAAATTAAGTTTTTCATACCATACTTTTAGAGATTGCTTCAAGTTATAAATTAATTTTTGTAATCTACAAATAAGGTTAGGATATTTTTCTTTTCCATGTCCGGGTGATAAATACATATACACCTCCTCTTCAAGTGTTCATTGAAGAAATATATTTTTTATATCCATTTGGTATAAATCCTAGTCTCTATTTACGGCAATAGACAATAGGATCTTGACTGTGTTCATTTTTGCTACCGGAGCAAATGTATCATGATAATCAATACTGTATGTTTGTATGTAACCTTCTACTATAAGTCCTACCTTATATCTTTATATGGTTCCATCAATATTGTATTTTATTTTATAAACCCATTTGCAACCCACAAATTTTTTTTATTTTTTGATAATGGTACAACAATCCATGGTATCATTTTTTTCTAAGACTTGATGTTCTTCTTTTATAGTCTCACACCATTTAGGTTGGTTTTGGGCCTCATCAAAATTTTTTGGTTCTTCTTCTTTTGAGATAGAATTTATAAATGATTTATGATTTTGAGAAACATGTACATATGAAAGGAAATTTTGTATAGGATAAGTTAAATCCATTATATGAAATAATCGGGGCCGGTGTCCATACATCCGAATAAATTAAATCGAAAACATCATTACTCTTACTAGTTGATAATTGAAAAGGAAATCTAGATTATTTTGCTAATTTTCATACATCACAACTAATACAATTATCACTATAAAAATTTAAAAAAGAATTTAAAATCTTATTAGAAAGATGTCCAAGTCTTTTATGCCAAATTTTTCTTTCCTCACTTGACTTCTTCGAAGCATTTAGATTTACTTTTTGATAACTCAACACATAAAGTCCATTTTTTAAAGTTCCTTTAAAAATCTTCTTCCCGATTTTCCGATCTTAAAATATTACATTATTTGAAGAAAAAATTGCATCACAGTCTAATTCTTGTGTTAATTTTCTAATTGAAAGTATCTGAAGAAGTGCCCGTAACGTGGAGCAGATGGACATATCCTCAATGGGTGTAGGTCCTCAATGCTCAACCCTGCAGCCCCCCCCCCCCCCCCCCCCCCCCCCCCCAATGGAGTTTTTTCTTATCCATTTTCTAAAGTAACTCATTTGATATCTTGCTAGCTAATGTTCAAGATATTCAGGTATGAAAAAAACTAATTATGATGTAGATAATAATTGATACAATGTATAAGGATTTTTTTGATCAAACTTATGGTTTTATAAGTTTTGGGTGAATCTTTCCAAATACATCCTTTTTAAAGGGCTTTTATTTGAGTATGAGGTCGTTATCCTTCCGATATGTGTAAATTTTTGTCGTTAATTACGCTGAATATTATTCAAAAACCTTCGATTAAGAGACAGTAAAGTTGCTGCATTTATTTTTGATTTTGAGGGAAATCGGTCAAGTTTCAATATATAACTCAACATGCTTTATTTGATTTATATAGGGATTTGGTATCAACTAGGTGTATGTACTTAGTCTCAACTATTTATTTTGGATTTGGATTTGATTTAATATTAATTGGAGATATGTGTCTGATTATAATCATTCATTTTGATATAGATTTGGGGAAATCGGCCGAGCTTCAAAATATAAACTCAATCGATTCATATAGTTAAATTTGATTTGATATAGTTTTGGATATATTAGGCTTTGATATATACATGATTTAAATATATTTTGGGTATGATTTATATATATATTAAATTTGCATTTGGCATAGCATGAGCATATTTGGTTTTGATTTTGGCATGACACATGAACATATTTTGTTTTTGGTATGGTTTGAATTTAGATTTGGTTTGGACATGATTTGAGTATTATTTGACCATAAAGTTATCGTATTTATTTATATGAATTTAATATCATTTTGACATTATTTCGGCTACGGCTTGAATATATTTATCTTCAATATGAATTGAATGAATTGATTTAGTGTCATCTATGCAATCAAAGATTGAGCATATGCTTTGAACTTGTTCTTTGATTTTATCATGCATATAATGATATGCAATTTATTTTTAGTGACTATAATTTTTTAAAGTTAAGGTTCGTATAATCATCTATGCTTAAGTCAAAAATAAAAAATATTATTTTAATATTCATATTTATTCAAATTTTATTTTGGATATTATCTTTAAAGCTAAGGTTTATATAATCATTTCAGCTTAAGTCAATCATCAAAATTTTTTTATTTTGAATATTTATGTTTATTCAAATTTTAATCGAATATTATTTTTAAAGTTAAGCTCCATATAA